>JAOPHQ010003180.1:0-140012 GCA_030340625.1 Merluccius polli | reverse complement strand
GGTGAGGGGGGTGGAGGGGAGGGGAGGGGGGGGGGGGGTAGAGGTGGAGGGGTCGGGTGTGTGGGGGGGGGGGGGGAGGGAGGGGAGTGCTCTCCTACTGGCTGTTCTACGGCGTGCGCATCCTGGACTCACAGGTGAGGGGGATGGAGGGGAGAGGAGGGGGGGAGGCGGGGGAGGAGGTGGAGGTGGAGGGATCGGGTGTGTGGGGGGGGAGGGGAGTGCTCTCCTGGACTCACAGGGGAGGTGGATGGGGGCGGGGGGGGGGGGGGACTGTGGGTGATGGGAAAGGTGGGAAGGAGGAGGTGATGGAGGGGAGAGGATGGGGAAGGTCGGAGGACGACATGGAGGTGATGGGGGGGAGGTGCGATGGGATAGGAAGAAAAGGAGGTAGGAGGGACGGGGGAAGAGGAAGAGGAGGTGGTGATGCTGGACAGGATGGGGGGGGGGGGGGTGGGAGGAGGTGATGGGGAGGAAGAAAAGGAGG
Source organism: Merluccius polli (assembly GCA_030340625.1). Classification (NCBI taxonomy): domain Eukaryota; kingdom Metazoa; phylum Chordata; class Actinopteri; order Gadiformes; family Merlucciidae; genus Merluccius; species Merluccius polli. The sequence goes on along the minus strand of JAOPHQ010003180.1, from coordinate 139,528 downwards.
TTGGAGGGACGGGGGAAGAGGAGGAAGAGGAGGTGGTGATGCCGGACAGGAGGGGGGGTGGGAGACATGGAGGTGATGGGGAGGAACAAAAGGAGGTAGGAGGGACGGGGAAAGAGGAGGTGGAGGGATATGGGGTGATGTCTTGGAGGAGGTGGAACTAATAGGAGGAGGAATAGGGGAAGAGGAGGAGTTTGGGGGGGGGGGGATGGGAGGAAAATGATGAGAAGGAGGAGAAGGAGGGATCTGTCAGGAAGAGTAGTAGGTGGGGTGGGGGAGGAGGAGGAGGAGGAGGAGGAGGAGGAGGAGGAGGAGATGGAGAGGGAGGAGATGGAGAGGGAGGAGGAGGAGGAGATGTAGAGGGAGGAGGAGGTGGTGGAGGAGAGGGAGGAGGAGGAGGAGGAGGAGGAGGAGGAGGAGGGGTTGGGGCGAGGAGTTCTCGATTTTCCTGCTAGCATCATGGTGGAAATCGGAGCACACGCACACACACACACACACACACACACACACAGCACATTTGTGTGCTTCGGTTTCATAACAAATGCCCTGCTTTCACACTTAGCATAACACACACACGCACACGCACACACACACGCACACACACACACACACTGCTTGTGGTGGTGCCAAAAGCACGCTGTTATTCGAGATGTATCTAATTAACGAGATGATTTACATCCGTTTGTGCAAATCTTTGTCCGTGGCCTTTCATCTGGGACTGTTTCATGCAAGTGGCTTTGCTGCGTGCGTGTGCGTGTGTGTGTGTGTGTGTGTGTGTGTGTGTGTGTGTGTGTGTGTGTGTGTGCCCGCTCTTAGTGCTCTTCCCGCATATAGGCTTTCTTCAACGGACAGATTAGACGATTAGCGGGAAGATTCAAGGGGAAAATATACAAAATGAAAAGAGATAAATACAACTGCCCTCTCACCTCCCCCCTTGTCTCCCCCCCCCCCCCCGTAGGACGAGAACTACCAGGGCATCGTGCAGTACGCCGTGTCCCTGGTGGACGCGCTGCTCTTCATCCACTACCTGGCCATCGTGCTGCTGGAGCTGCGGCAGCTGCAGCCGTGCTACACCGTGTGCGCCACCCGCTCCACCGACGGCGAGACGCGCCACTACAACCTGGGCCAGCTCAGGTGGGTGGGGGGGGGGCATTGAGTGTTTTGGGGGCGGGGCTTATGTGTTTTGGGGGGCGGGGCTTATGTGTTAGGTGAGGTTGTATGTCTTGAGGGGTGCGGCTTATTTCTTGAGGGGGTGGTTGTGTTTTGAGGGGGGGGGGGGGGCTTATGTGTTTTGGGGGCGGGGCTTATGTGTTAGGGGAGGTTGTACGTCTTGAGGGGTGTGGCTTATTTCTTGAGGGGGTGGTTGTGTTTTGAGGGGGTGGCCTTATGTGTTTTGGGGGCGGGGCTTATGTGTTAGGGGAGGTTGTACGTCTTGAGGGGTGCGGCTTATTTCTTGAGGGGGTGGTTGTGTTTTGAGGGGGGGGGCCTTATGTTTTTTGGGGGGCGGGGCTTATGTTAGGGGAGGTTGTATGTCTTGAGGGGTGCGGCTTATTTCTTGAGGGGGGTGATTATCTTTTGAGGGGGGGGGGGGGCTTATGTGTTTTGGGGGCGGGGCTTATGTGTTAGGGGAGGTTGTACGTCTTGAGGGGTGCGGCTTATTTCTTGAGGGGGTGGTTGTGTTTTGAGGGGGGGGGGGCTTATGTGTTAGGGGAGGTTGTATGTCTTGAGGGGTGCGGCTTATTTCTTGAGGGGGTGGTTGTGTTTTGAGGGGGGGGGGGGGCTTATGTGTTTTGGGGGCGGGGCTTATGTGTTAGGGGAGGTTGTATGTCTTGAGGGGTGCGGCTTATTTCTTGAGGGGGTGGTTATGTTTTGAGGGGGGGCCTTATGTATGTCTGGGGTTGGGTGGTGGGGGGGGGTGGGGGGGCATTGAGTGTTTTGGGGGGGGGCTTATGCGTTAGGGGAGGTTGTATGTCTTGAGGGGTGCGGCTTATTTCTTGAGGGGGTGGTGCCAGATGATACTTCATCATCGTTAGCGGGTGAGGTCAAAGCCGTGACAGAGTTTGGTCAAGTGCCTTTTTTTCTTTATTTTTTTCTAGATATTAATCCACGAATGTGAAATGGGTGAAATACTGTTGTGTGTGTGTTTTGGCACCAACACCCCGTCGTCATGCCAACCGTTTCTCTCTTTCCTATTCCCCCTCCAACCAATCGGCTTCATTTGCAAATGTGCGGATTCCACCAAGGGTGCTGATTGGTGCGCTAAGGTGTGCGTCGGTAGCCACGGTCATGTCATGACGCCAAACAAATCTTTTTTTTTGTGTACATCTTAGGAAGTCTGCGATTAGGCATTTAAAGGGGCATTCCACCGGTGGAGACATGAATATGTATTGAAAGTGGATCATATATGTAGTCAAATAGTGGCATCAATTTTAAATGTGGTGCTTTTTTGACCGAGATAAGGCAGAAAATGACTTTTTAGCGATTGTGGATTGCGGACCACAATCCCCATAGTGCATTGCAATGCTCAGCTCCGCAGGCCACTCCCACTGTTGAACTAATTGGTTGAACTGATTGGTTGAACTCCGCCCATAAATCTATCATAAATCAAAAAGTGGCTGGCTATCAATAGCCCGAAGACTTCGAACCCAACCCCTTGGGAGCGAAGAGACCCGCGCTTCTGAAAACCGCAATTCCGGCGATATTTACCTTGCCAGATGATGACGATGAAGAGCCAGGAACGTCTGGAACTAGCAGTGCTGGCAGTGCTAGCTGCGCTAAACGCATTTGCCTGGAGGTAAGGCTCTTTCGGACTCGACTCTATTAGCAGCAGTGGCGGTTTTAGGCACGGGCGAAGCGGCAGCCGCCCGGAGTTGTTGATCGTCAACAACTCCGCCAGCCCGTAATCGCGCCCCAACCCCCCCGTCAACAACTCAGCTAGCGGCTACTGAGAACACATCTCATATGATTTGGCTGTTTACTAAGTAAATATCTTGTATGTTTTGGTCGCTTGTTGTTGTTGTAATGTGTCTGCCTCGCTAACTCTACTCGTCAGCAATGAGGAAGCAAAGTTAGCAATGTAACGTTAGACACTTAGCTAGGTTCTACACGTTTGCTATTAGCGATGTAAATCCACCATGTTTTACTGTGTTAGTCTGACGTAATTCAAATGTTTTAAAATTATTGAACGTATGACATTTCAGACTCCAACAACGACGTCTGCTGCAGCTTTGTTGTCATCAGAAGAGGTGCAACGTCATCATTCAAGAGCCGCTTCTGAGATGTCAGCTCTACAATAACCCATTCCTCAACAATATTTTGCAATATTACCATGTCTCCTTGCACTGCCTTACCTGTTTGCACTGCCACGAGCACCTTACATACCCAATCACATGGTCAATATCTTTTTTTAATAGTGTGGATAATGTTGTGTGTTTTGATCATGACAATTCTTTCTTTGTGAATTAAAAACAAAATGTCACTCCTGCTCTCCTGTCTGCCTTCAACAAAGCATAAACTTGGAAGGAGGTAACTGATTTGCAACAAATTTATAATGCAATGTATACTTGTAATACTTAACTTATAGAAATTATAGGTATGACCACCATTCTGTTATCTTTGTCATCTGAGGCAACAGTAGCTATGTCGTTACAGTTTTGAAATGTTGATCGTTCAATAACTCGAATACACTTGGAGCAACACTACTAAGAAATAACTACAACAACGTAAATGTGAACCATTTAATTAAATAACTATATACAAACAATACAACTGTTGAACGACTATATACAAACAATGAAACTATAGATCGTCCTGAGCGTCCTCCGCTTCTTGGTGCCCGCAGTACTGGCCGTCTGGAGCTGGGTATCTCTGGCGGATAGCCTGCATGACACAAGCTGGTAACACGACTCGACGCCCTCTGCCCAATCTCTCTCCTTGCAGGACCCACTCAAGAAAGTGCCGGTAGGCTGTTAGGCGAAATTGTCTGGACAAAACATCACAAAGCACAAAGTTAGTGATGGTCTTTGAGCCTAGCGTGCCACAGTAGCTAGCATAACTGCAAACTATTTGTGCATTAGTAACAAAGAAAATAAACTTACTTTACAGAAAGACGTCCATTTGGCCCTGTAGGCTTTGGCTGCCGTTTCCAGTTGACCTTAGGTATTCTAAAGTAGGTCTCCAGGACGCCGCTATCCATATGGGGTGCGAAACTCGGGTGATCGACAACACACACGTCCGTGTCGTCCTCCGATTCCTTGATTTCGTCCAGAAGAAATTGGCACCGCTGTAATTCTCGGCAGCAGACAGACTCTTGTTCTGTGTCCATTGGCGCACGTGAGAGCACAGGTACCACCAATCTGCCCTAGCTCGAGCCATTGCGGGCTCCTCGTCCGCGGCAGGCAGGTCGCCTGCCTCGGCTGTAGCGGCAGCAGCTTCAGCCGCCTCCTGTTCCTCCATAGCCCTCAGCTGCTCGTCGCTATATTGTGGCTCATAAAGGTAGCCACGAACACCCGTTTCTACCATAACTTCATCAAAATCCCAATCCTCCATATTGTATCCGTCTGCGTATTCAGTACCTTCGGCCATGTTTTCTGCAGGTGAAGTCTAACGCACTGGCACTGATCTGTGATAGGTGTGTTAGCGCATTAGGTCCCACCCCCTATGGGCGGGTTTGAAAGAGTGGGAACAAGTGCTTGTAGTTTTAATAGAAATACCCCCCCTCTTACACTTCCTCCTACTATGACGTAAAACGACGATTTTTGCGTCATTGTAGGACGAAGTGTAAAAGGTAAATACGGATTTCTCCCATCTCAGGGGAAAATGAGAGAGTGTTGCACAACCATTCAAAAGTATGACTGGGTTTCTAACAATGCAAAGCTTAATGCAAATGGGTGGAGTGTTCCTTTAAGTGCGGGATTAGCGGTAACCATGACGGCGCTGACACGTTTGTCGGACCGCCACGTGGAAATTGTGCTGCAAAGATGGCGGAAACCGAGGGTAGAACAGGTGTGGGCAAGACGGAGAGAAAGAGGGAGACCGCACTGAGGGAGGAGAATAGAGGTTAGAGAGAATAATGGGAGGGTACTAATGAATATAATGAGTAAGCGCTAAAAAAAGCAACGATAAATAGGTCAAAATATAATAGAACAACGCAGTCTATACACGGTTGCGTGGATGTATGACATCGTCCCGGTTGTGCGCTTTGTCCAATTTAGTGCACACGTGTCGCTGTCACTGAGTTTGTGTTGTTTTTTTTCGCATAACGTGTTCCTAGAATGCAGGGGTGTGTGTGTGTGTGTGTGTGTGTGTGTGTGTGTGTGTGTGTGTGTGTGTGTGTGTGTGTGTGTGTGTGTGTGTGTGTGTGTGTGTGTGTGTGTGTGTGTGTGTGTGTGACAACAATACAGAGTAGGCCAACCAGTTTTTTTTTATGACTTAGTTATTTTTTAAATGGCATGCTGAGAAAGCAAATATGTGATCTTCCCGGTTTTCCAAGTTTTTCAAGGAGCAGGTAGGGGTTAGACAGTACAGAGACAGGTCATTAAGGAGCAGGTAGGGGTTAGACAGTGAATACAGAGACAGGTCATTAAGGAGCAAGAGAGAGAGAGAGAGAGAATGATGTATGAACTGCATCTGTGTGTGTGAGTGAGAGAAAAAAACAAAGATTGGGGTTTCTCTCTCTCTCCCCCCCTCCCTCCCTCCCTCCCCTCCCCCCTCCCTTCTTCCTGGGGCAGTTTCTGCTAGGAATGCATTCTCCATTCAACTCCTCTAAATAAACATGGTTTCTAAAAAGAACAGGGTGGGTGGGGTGCAGCTTCCCCTGGCCCCCAGATTGGCATCAAACACCGGGTAGATAACACAAAGCGAGAGGCCCCCCCCCACCCCCCCAACCCCCCTCCCCGTGGGCTGAGGGCCGAAGCAGGGTCCCCCACTCTGATAAGGCTGAAATTGACTGGTTGCCAGAAATACAAGAATGTCTGCTGTGTGTGTGTGTGTGTGTGTGTGTGTGTGTGTGTGTGTGTGTGTGTGTGTGTGTGTGTGTGTGTGTGTGTGTGTGTGTGTGTGTGTGTGTGTGTGTGTGTGTGTGTGTGTGTGTGAGACTTAATGTAATGCATTCAAAAGAAATTGCCCCAGGAATGTTTCTACCAGAGAGGGAGAGGAGAGGAGAGAGAGAGAGACACCGGGAGAATTTTATAGTTTTAATGTATTTCAAAGAAAACGCCCCTGGATCTTTTTTTTAAACATTTTTTTCTTACATTTGTGAGAGAGAGAGAGAGACGGAGAGAACGAGAGAGACGGAGAAAGAGAAAGCGGGTTAATGTGCTATGCGCTAGCAGCATGTAGCTATGACACACCAGTGCCGGTGGCTAGGGGTGTGACCAGGGGGGAGGGGGGGGGGGTCGGGGGTTTGGGGGCGGCGCCGCGCTTTCTCTAATCTAGAAATAGAAACGTTCAACGCACACACGATTTTGACCTGCAGAGAAAAATACAGAAGAAGTCCCGGCCTAGGGGCGCCTTCACAGCAGGGACCCGGGGCCCCCGGAGCCGAGGACACTTGGCCCCTTAAAGTCCCTAACCCTAACCCTAACCCTGGTCCGATCGGTGTGAAGTCTCATCTTCTGAACGGCGCGGCCGTAGCGGAGGACGTAGGAAGGCGAGAGGCGAGAGGGTCGTTCTTGACACCGTCTCCAAACCATCGATAGTAGTAGGCAACCGCATGAAGGACCGGTCGACTCCATCGCTTGGGCTCAGGATTTTGCCCACACACATTAATCATTGTCCTTGTTTTTGTCTTTATGTCCCCTGTATGTTATGTCTTCTGTATTTCATTCGTGTGTAACTTTTAGTAAAGGCCTAACCAGGGACAGGGGTTGCAAATTAGTCTTGACTAGAAACCTGTATGCATGCCTGCATGGCATCTATTTTATATTGTATATGAAACAATGTACAGTACAATGTATTTGTGCCTGCTCAATAAACTTCTAATAAATTTAAAAAAAAATAATAATAATAATAATAAATATTGGCGCACTTTCCTACGCTGGAGCATAAACCGTATATATAAACAATTGTTGCGTAGTCGAGGATGCAAGTGTACACCGCTTTTTTCCTCTTCGTCTTTGTGTTCATCGGCGGCTCGCTAACCAACTCGCTGCATACCGCCACCTGCTGTGTCAGAGACGCGTGTGTGTAATATGAAAGCTTTTTTTTTGTTGTTGTCGCCGCCGCCTTTGATGATCTTTAGTGTTTCACGTTTGAATGTTTCAGGCTTTTTTTTAAAATTATTGTTATTTAAATGTATGACGTACAACACTCTCCACCCCATAATAGCAGAACTGTGAAATAACTAGTGATGGGCTGTTATCGGCGTTACCGCGCTGCGATAATGCGAGGCTCTTATCGGCGATAATATTTTTGTCGCCGATATAACGCGGAACCGTAATCCTCCGGTAGCACCCCCCCCCCTCCCCCCACAATCGCGCGGACCTACTTTTAGTAATTATTTTGGCAATATAAGTCATCATTTGGGTAGCAAACACATATTATGGACACCTTCAACATCATTCAAAGGAGCCACTTTAATCTAGATTAACCTAGATTAATATCAAGATCACCATCAGATTAATCTAGATTAAAGAATTTAATCTATGCCCATCTCTAGAAATAACAAAACTAAATTGCATAGCGATTGCGTAAACTGTCACTTGGTGCTAGCGAGGTAGCTCCTGCTAGCTCTCCCTGTAGTGCACTGTTGCAGGATGCTAAGTGTTGTGTAGTGCAACAGATATATCACATTCAGTGAAGGACCATTTGCTTTTTATAACCTGTTAAATTGTCCTGCTGCATTTAATCGCTTCAGTGTGGAGCTATCACAGATTTAGACAGACGAATTGCCCTTCACTTTGAAATAAGCAAATTGACTTACTGTAGAAAAATAGTGATATGTATTGGTGTTGAATTCAACATACATTTTCCAAGCAACGACTAAACCGTAGAGATGCTGGTTCTGATATTCTTGAATATTATTATTATTATTATCGTTATTATTTTTTAGAGTTGTTGGTATTATGTGTAAGGGTTACATGAAGCTGTCGATTTAAGACCTTTCATCTCACACACACCGGCTCTGTTTGGAATCGCATACTAACGTTCATACGGCAGTATGACGGCAAATTGAGTATATGCACATAGTATGTGGAGTTTGTGTGCGCGAGAAATGCCCGGATGTACACTAGATTAGCAAGAATTTCTGGGTATGCATGGATTGGTACTGGATTCAGACTGCGCAGTGGCGGACTGCGAGGTCGGCGGTCCTGGCACCAGCCAGCAACAGCGCGCGTACAACGGCTCTCCTCACATCTCCGAAAAACACCGCAGCCAATTTCCAAACAGGCGCCATTCAGGTAAACTGACCACGAATCTACAGGGTGACTTCATCCACTGGAAAAAAAATATCACAACTCAATAAAGTTACATATAAACAGCTTTTAGCCTGCTTTTAAATCCCCGCTATCGCTGCGGGTTGGTGCGAAATGCATTCTGGGATACTTGGCTGAATACTTCAGTAGGAACGGTCTGCTGGTACCGCATACTCCATCGTTTACTTCATTTCCACACCAGACTAAAGACTCAATTAAACAATTTCGATCACAATTTCGAGGCCGTTCGGCGGCGCCGCCCCGCTTTCACTTCACGCCACTGTCCTATTTCACAGCGTCGCCGTGCGTCAAGTGCCGCCGAAAAGGCGCTTTTTTTTTTTTCTTTTTGTTTTCCTTCTGCTCCGGAGACGACTATATTCCTGTTGACGCGCCACTTCCCATGAGTGCTAGGGGCGGCACTTGTGTCATAGACGCGCCGCGGCGGAGGTGTGTTTTGCACTTGATATTTAAATAAAAATAGGCTATACATCATGATTTATTGGGAGAAAGAAACTATATGTAAAATCAGACATTCAGCGCCGCCTATCGCCCGAATGGCAGTCGAGTCAGACTCCTTCGATCGAATCGTCGAATAGTGGACTACTCGGGGTCACCCCTACACAATGGGTTGAGATATCTGATGTACCCCATGGGGGGGGGGGGGGGGGGTTGTATACAGTAGTAGTGCTCCCTGTTGTCAAATGTGGTTTTGCTGTATGTCTTTATGCTTTAAACCCCACACAGCAGGGAGAGCCCCAAACTAAAGTGTACTACCGTGTCATGCAGTGAGCGGCTAAATCTATGATATGAGTGATTTCTGACAGAACTACGGTAATGGAATAGTTGGTGTGACTATAGCAGTATTATTTTTAACACACATTAAGGTCGGTTGTAAGGAACTGTAGTGTGGGTCGACTTAGCTTAATAGGAAGCAGGAGTCGCATGCTAACGTGTGGTGTCGGCGCGCGCTTATTGAGTTAGCATGACACGTGCATTTAAAAATGTGTGTGCACGCGTGTGCGCACACACACACACACACACTCAAAAGCATAGCCTATAGCTAAGCCAAAGGGAAATCAAGTGGGAGTTTATTCTGTTCTGTATGTTTGAATCCTCTTATAGTAATATGTGCCGTTTAGTTGATGCGTTTATCCATTGCCTTAGGATACGGCGTGTGTACACATCCCTATCTCAGGTGGCCCCGGTGGGAATCGAACCCCCGAACCATGGCAGTGTCAATGCCCATATTCTACTAACAGAGCTACATGGGAGCACATTGTGAGCGGCGCTGGGTAAAGAAAAGTCTCCTCGAATCTTAAAATGATCTCTCACCTCTAGAGGAGAGTAACGTGTTTGGGGAAAATGATGCGGTGTCATTTAAACCCGTGAAAACAACAACAACAAATGGCGCCCGTGAGTCTCGTTTCAAACCGTAATCATAATGATAATAGCGGTTGTCTCAGCCCATTCAGACATGAGGTAAGAAGAGTGTCCTGGGTGGAGCCGAGGGCCCAATCATGTGTTGTTGTGAAAGCATCAATCTGGTGTAGTCTCTGTTTTGCGGCGGTACCATACAGGAACAAAACAGGCTGAAACTCTTTGACATCGTTATACTGTAAAACGTCTAACATTTATTAAGTATTCATTACAGGGTTTTGTTTCTCCGATATGTGTAATATTGTACTTTATCGTTATTTGTAATTTGTCACTGGCCAGTGTGCTATTTTCCTACGTTACCCAGAATGATTTTGCAAACCCCCCCTCTCAACATCATTCACAACATTTTGTGAATTGTACATTTATAAATTGCATAAATAGGTCAAATGTATTATAACAAGATATGTTACAGGCCTATTGTTCGTTGTGAACACTAGCGAGACATTTGGCAGCTAGCTGTGATGCAGTGTGCGATTTTCGAGGAAAAAAAGGGAAATCCAATGAATCTCTGCCCAACCGGTCCGGGACCGCGTCTCCATACCCACATGCGTTGGCCGTATCCGGGCGGCCAGAACAGAACAAATCGGCCGGGTTCATTTTCTGTGATTCAACGTCATTCATCTGGCAGTACTGCGAGTGGGCTTGGTGGTTTTTGGGCGGTACCAGCCGCTTGGGTCGGCCTCCTTTTGGAGGATTGAAAGTCTTGTAGACGCACAGCGGCGGCCCGCGATGGCGTCCGCTCGTCGGTTACCGTGGTGACGATCCTTTCAGCTTCTCTGCTGCTTCGTGACCCCAAACCGCTTGTCCCCCCCCCGTTTCAGACCCCAAGATGTGGAAACACAGTTGGTAACCGACACAGATGCAGCGTTGTCTTCTGTGATGTTATAGTAGCCTGTTGTTTTGGCTTGTTCTGACCGTGTGTGTTTTTGTACCCTCGGCGCCGTTATCGATCGTCGGATCGAAACATGTGTTGTTTTTTTCCTGCGTAGATCCGGTGGACAAGATCTTTCAGCAGATGTTTGTGTGTTTTTCTGCTCGCGTTCCCGCGGGAATAATCCTTGCCATATCGCCGAATTATTCCAGCTCTGCGGATCGTTAAAACGCACTTGTTGCTGTTATCCTTTTTTTTTTAGCATATCTATCCGAGGGATCGGCTCTTCTTCCACCAAAACCCAAACGTTCAACTGGTTTGGATTGATTTTGGTGCGATACTCTGTATTTAAAGATTTTCCTCTTTCCAGCTCCAAACTGTTTTTTTTATTTTTTTATCCAGATGTTTAAAAAAAAAAAAAAAAAATGTTTTATCCTGCTCTCAAATCCACCCAAATCCTGTGCGTGGCGTTGCGTGGGCGTTGCTTGGCCTCCTAGCAGCCCTGCTACCCTGTAGCACCGGTCTTCAGTCTTTGAAGAAAGTAGGAAATCAAATCTCTCTGGGGGATGCTTCGGCGCCTCTCTCTCTCTCCAACTCTCCCACGTTTGAGAACCTTCCACCCGACTGTTAACAAATTCAGCCAGCGAAGCGTCCCGGTTATTCCCGCAGAATCCTAAAAAGGGCTTTTAACGACTTCCCTTTATCCATGTTTGTCCACCCCCCCCCCCCCCCCCCCCCCCCCCCCCCCCCTCTCCCTCACCCAAACCCCGCAAACGCTTTATCAACCTACTATACGCGCATTTAAGTGAGTCGACATGCAGGGAGTACAGATGCATGTCGTTTAGGAGAAGAGGGTTTAAGACACTGCGGACACTGGGGAGTGTAACCCACAACCTTTCAACACCCTGGCCGCTAAGTTTCGAGTCGCTTGGCAGACTCGTCTCATCAAAAGCGACATGCAGTGAAGACGGATACACGACATTTAGGAGCTAGGGGTTGTGAGACCTCTTGCTCAAGGATGCGGTGGCGTGTGTGTGTGTGTGTGTGTGTGTGTGTGTGTGTGGTGGATCCTGGTTTGGTTTATCCCGGGTGCCACGATTGCCCCCCCCACCCCCACCCGGCCCCCCAGAGTCCGATTAGTCTGACCCGGGGGGGCAGGTGAGGCTGTAAACCAGCCATCAACCACACACACACTCCATGATGATGCCTACAGGCTGGGCTGCGGACACTCGGGAGTGTAACCCAGAACCAGAACCTTTTGGCTTGGATCCTAAGTAGTGATGTAACCACTAGGCTATATCACTATTTAGCCATGGAGCAGACGCTTTCATCCAATACATGTCATTTTGGAAGCAGGTGGCGGTTAGGGGCATCTTGCTCGGTAGACGCGGATGTCAGGAATCGAACCCCTGAACCATTTCGGCTGGGAGTCGAACACCAGAACCATATCCAGTTATTTAGCGGACACTTCCGTCGCAAGTGACTTAGGGGTGAGGGCTACAGATGTTGGGGATCGAAACCCAGGAAGCTTTTCTTCTCTGCCTCACCACCACTACGGCTCTCTCTCTCTCTCTCTCTCTCTGTCTCTCTCGCTCTCCCCCCCCCCCCCCCCACACACAGCGTCCAGCGGGCAGCGCTGGCCGTCCTGGAGAACTACTACAGGGACTTCCCCATCCACAACCCCGCCCTGCTTACCGCCTCCAAGTCCAGGGCTGCCAAGCACCTGGCCGGCCTCAAGGTCTACAACGTGGATGGTGAGTGCCCAGCAGCCGACGGTGAGTTGTGGACCACTCTTTTACTTTTACCCCCCTTGAGTGTGTTGTTGTTGTTGTTGTGGTTGTTGTTGTTGCGATACTCTGTTTTTTTAGTGTTGGTTGGTGGGACCTTTTTTTTTTTTTACTTAAAGGGAACCTTGCTTGGCTATTTTCGGATATAACAGATTTGTGAAAATCACGGCTCCGTGAAAAATCCCGGGAAAAGTCGGACCACTGGCATCTGGTCCCAAATCCCGGGCGTCAATGGTGCCACATTTCCAGGGTTTTGTTTTTCATGAACCGGTCCACTTTTTTTGTATCTATTAGAAAATAGCCGAGCTTGAGTTGAGATAATCTCTGATGACGAAATGAGTTGACCCGAGGGATAACCGCAGCACTCCCTACCTTGCTCCCTGCTTTGCCTAACATTGCAAGTATTAATTCATATTCATGACTAACCTTACACATTGTAACGGGCGATGACAACCCAAGAGTACGTCCATATATGGTTCTTCCTCTTCGGGTTGATTGGTCCCCCAGGTCATCATCAATAATCAATCCCAGGACCCTAACCCCTGCTTCTCTCCTGTTGTCTCTTGTGTGCGGTGGCGTTGCTAACCCTCTCAAGAAGCTTTTAAAGCTAAATTGAAAGCCTACCTTTTGGACAGTAAGTAACGCTGCGCTAACCGCTAGCTAGATAGGCTACTGCATCCAGAATGCCGGCACCACCCCCCCATTCCTCCGCACAAAATCACCTCTATTCACAAACACCTTAAAGGGGTGGTTCGGGATTTTGGACGTAGGACCTCATTTCCAAGTCGGCCAGTGTGTTATTTATCACTGGAGACGTTTTCAACAAATGTCATGCTGTCCTTCTAGATGCACAGTTCGCTGGTGCTAAGCTAGCGCAAGTCAACGGTGCCGACTAGCCTGCCAATAAAAACAGTCTAACCCACTCCACAGTACACCCAAGGCAAATCAACTATAACGCCAGACTATCGGTGTAAATTAGGGCTGGACCCGAATATTCGACTATTCGGATATTCGTTCGTTGGGTAGGTATTCGGTTTTCAATTTTGGGATTCGGATATTCGTTTTTTTTTTTTTTTTTTTTTTTTTTTTTTTTTTTTTTCTAAATGTAGGCTATCACTAAAGGCGAACCGCAAAATACATTTTGTCAGCACATTCTTGTACTATATTTATACTTGACTGTTAAGATGTGGAAATATATACCATCTCAGCTTGGGCGCGTGACATCACTCACAGCAGTGAACGTCAGGCTTCAGTTTGTAGTGTTTGTAGCGCACCGCGGACCTACGACCGTATTATGACAGTCCTGGATTGGCCCAATAATCTGGACCGGCCCAAAAATAATAATACACAAAATAAAAAAATACAAAATAATCAGCCTGAAATCGTCCGGCCGAACCTCCCTATGGCAGCCCGTCCCTGGTTATAGGCCTATGTATGCGGCGCTCGTAAAAGCCGAACAATGCGCTCTTAAAGGTTTGGAGATTAAACAAGACTAAGTCTGTATTCCAATTACAATAAGTAGCCTACTTATCGGCCAACAATAATCAAACAAGGCAGTAAAAGTGGGCATTAAACTGTATAACTGTTTTGAAAAAAGGGAAAAAGGCTGACATGTGCCCATACAATATGCAGCCGGCGCTCGGAAAAGGCTCGCGACAAAAAGATGAGCCACACATTTAGAAACAATTGCATGAACTATCTAAAAGCAATACCTTAGTCAGAAAACATATATGAGGCTGAACGTTTTGTTAAAATGTCAGTTATGGAAGTATTTAAAATGTTGGAGCGGCTGGCTTGACCACGCGAAACCGAGAGACGGCTGTCTTGACCGCAGTACGCGATCGGTCATTAATCAATAATCGTATTTAACCGTATAACTGCACACAACTTTATTTAACAGCAAGCAAATGGAAAACACGTGTTGGTATTTTGGTGTCCGGTGCGTGTGGACGTGCGCGGCTCCTCCTGCGGAGCGGTTCATGTTAATAGCGGAGTCCGGGAGGGTTCACCTTCACGGCGTAGTTACGAGGGATGTGCGACTATCGTCTTAAAAATACTAAAGTGTTTTTTAAAGTTAGAAAGATATTAGATATTCAACCGATATTCACGCTCCGAATTACAGCGATCAGACACGGGGAACTAAAGCCGCGATCACCGCACCGCTTCAAGACTCACAGTATGCAACACAACGTCCTTTTGATCGATAACAATATAAATTGATCGACACATTTCTTAACGATCAATGATCGATCATCGATTAATTATGCCCATCCCTAATAAGGAGTAATGTGGGAACATCTGGGGCTAAGGCAATTGGCATAGAAAACTTTTTTTTTTTTTTTTTTTGCCCCCCCCCCCCCCCCCCGAATATTCGAATATTCGCTGTCGATTACTACCGAAGCTCCGGAGCCCAAAATATGGTATTCGGGACAGCCCTAGTGTAAATGTCTCTGTTCACAGAATAATGTTAGAAATAAAACCAACCTTCGCATGGCATGAATCATCGCAGTTTGCGGGACTACTTTCTCAGCAGCAGCAGCGGGATTTTACTTCGCTCAGGTTAGTTGTGCAGTGACAGCGGCAGGTGAACAAACTATTATAGTGCCGGTAACCTAGGTAACGTCACTCCGCCGCTGCCATCGCCTACCACCAGGAAGTATAATGCTGCTGCTGCTGCTGAGACACTCAAAAGTCCCTCAAAATGCGACGCCGTGCAAAGTTGGTTTTATCTCTAACATTATTCTATCAACAGACATTTACACCGATAGTCTGGTGTTATAGTTGATTTGCCTTGGGTGTACTGTGGAGCGGGTTTGACTGTTTTTATCGGCAGGCTAGTCGATACCATTGACTTGCGCTAGCTTAGCACCAGCGAGCTGTGCAACTAGGAGGACTGCATGAAATGTGTTGAAAACGTCTCCAGTGATAAATAACACACCGGCCGACTTGGACATGGAGGTCCCTATATCCAAAATGACGAACTACCCCTTTAAGTGGGTCTGGACGGGGGGAGGGACCCGCTTGTGTACCGCAGCGAAACAACGCGGGCACTTTTGAACACAAAAAAAAAAAAGGCACAGCACGGGGTTGCAGCCGCTTAACCGACACACCGCTAGCATGCGAGCACTAGCAGGGCCGCCGCCGTTGAGTGTTGTTCACTGCCTTAAATCCACTTCAAGTGTGTGTGTGTGTGCATGTGTGTGTGTGTGTGTGTGTGTGTGTGCGCGGCGGGTCGGTTTTTTCACCCTCTCCTCGCGTTATTAAAGTTTAAAGTGCCTATAACCGTCGATGCGCACGGTCCCCGGCGCTCGCCGTCTGTAACTGTTGTGGCTTTCCCTTAAGTGTCCTCAACACTCTCTTAAGTGCCCTAACTCCCCTAATGCCCTCTCTCTACGTCTCTCTTTGTGTCTCTTTCGGGTTCCTCGCTCGCTCTCTCTCTCTCTCGCTCTCTCTCTCTCTCTCTCTCTCTCTCTCATCCCTCACACACACACACACACATATATATAACTCCCCTTCTGTGCAGCTCTGGAGTGCAGCTCAGTGGAGGAGGCGGATAAATCAATACCCATTACCCTGACCCCTCTCTCTCTCTCGCTCTCTCTCTCGCTCTCTCTCTCTCCCTCTCTCTCGCTCTCTCTCTCGCCTTGTTTATAGCCTATCACTCCCACCATTGTCTCTTTCTCTCTCTCCGTCTCTCCATCTCTCCATCACCTCTTCCTCTATTGAGCTTTGCGATGTGTCGTAAGTCACAGTCTTCCCCTCTGTACTTTATCCCCCCCCCCCCCCCCCACACCTTCATTGACAAGCCTGGTGAGCCCTCGGGAAACACGACCACAGCTGCCTTAACACACACACACACACACACACACACACACATTAGCCCGAGCACATTAGCTTGCTGCTGCTAACGTGCTACTTGGCGCTCGCGCTGCTTGGCTGCCCGCGGCGCTACCTGAGCCACCGCTACCCGCTCTCAATTACACTCAATTACAATAAATTACATATATCAGCGTGTCCCGAACCTTTTGGGGCGTCCCGAACCCCTACTTCGAATTATCTGCATGTGGCGTTGCAGGAGATTGCTGAATAATAAGCTACGGATATTTGACGGTGTGTTTTTTAACGCAAATCGACTGGCTTTGGGGGTTTTTTTTCGTAGCTGCCTCATCGGTGCGTTTCGAATTCACTTCAACTGAAATTCAGGTGCATGCCGGACGTTAAGTAGTTAAACTCCCCGCAAGGTTTTTTCGAAGATACTGTATGTTCTCCTCCTCAGATTGCCACCGTACGACATCTCGGCCTCGTAAATCACACTTCCTTCCTGTTCTTAATTCGTGAGTTTACCCAGAATTCCCCCTTTTTTATGGCAGAAAGTTTCTTCATGGAGCTCAAATTCATCACTCATGTCGGCATTATCTTTCCAAGGCACACAGTACAGTAGTTGTTGGAAAAAAAGCCTTTGTTATAAACGACAGGATAGCAGCGACAACGATATACTCATTTGTTTCATTGAAAGACTCGACCGTGTTTTACTGAAATACAGCCGTTGAAACCAAGAGAGAACTGAATGTGCGCTTTATGCGCAAAAACCACGATCGCCGAAACCACATGCAATATCTCGCCTCATACAAGGATTATATTATAATACTCCCCGGTTGTAGTTTATTTTATTCCGAGTTAAACCCCTTCGCCAACGCGCTCATTAATTTCTGTATGTTGCCGCCCCATTAATAATTCAACGGTGCAGCGCAGCCTCTTAACCTGTGTTAACACCGAAGAAGGCTCACCAGCGTTGCTCCTAATCCGAAACTTGTGATGTTTCCTGGGAGGATTATTAAGGCCGACGCATCGCACCGCCCCAAACTCACCGTCTGGCAGCGTAATGGGAAACGCCTGAATATTAACGAGCATACGGGGGGGGGGAAGAAGAGCGGTAAAATGTCCGGAGTGTCGTTTTTTTTTCTCCCTCCGTTATTTCGCAGATGCTTTTATCCGCTTTTTTATTTTAAAATTAAGCAATGACTCGCAATGGATTTCGATAAACGTGTCGTTCAGGAGCAGGTCGGGAGTTTGGGAGTCTTGCTCATGGGTGCCTCCGGTTAAAATGACACCGGGGTTTGAACCTGGGATCTCTCCGGCTGGGAGTCAAACACTCAAACCACAGGGCAGCGTACGCTTGGGGTCACACTGGAGCAAAGTGCTCCGCGATTCGTCGATATTCCTCTTGGACTACTTTATTCACCGAGATCCCCCGGGGGTTCTTCTTACCGTCTTCGTCTCGTTCTCGTCTTGCGGCTTCAGGTCCCGGGAACAACGCCCCGGCGGGAATGGCCCATTCCCAGTCCCGGGCCATGATCGCCGCTGCCGCCCGGCGCCGGGACGCCAGCCACAACGAGCTCTACTACGAGGAGGCCGAGCACGAGCGGCGCGTACGCAAGCGCAAAGCCAGGTATGGTCGCGGACAAAATAACTCGCCGCACTGTTCGCAAGCCAACAAGCTTAACGTTTCCTTGCTTTCAAGAAACGTAAGGCAGTCAAAAAGATTTGACTGCCTCAACATTCGCGCAACTCTACCCCTCCGATAGCCCCCCCCCCCCGGTCAACAACCGCGCAGACCTATTCTCAGTCATTATTTAGGTATTGTAAGTCATTATTTAGGTAGCACACACATATTATGCACGCCTTCGACAGCATTCAAATGAGCCACTTTAATCTAGATTAACCTAGATTAATTCCAAGATTACAATTAGATTAATCTAGATTAAAGAAATTAATCTATGCCCATCTCTAATTTTAATATTTTAATCATACATCTGGGTGGGCAGTCCTACTTGTGATGTCACTAGCCGGTAGATTTTTAAATAGCTTGTAATGGCTAATCAACAACACAGCTGATGGTAAAACGGGGGGGCCGCTTTATGAAGGAACAACAAAAATAATCAAGCAAATCGGATAAACACACAGTTGGATAAAAAAACAACAACACAAAATCACGAAGGAAATGCATTTAAAATGTTATATTTAGTGTAGCAACGATCCCCATTAGCCGCACACAACCAAAACAGCAACGCGCTCCTCTGGTTTTGGGCGCATTTCCCCTCCCAGGCTGGTGGTGGCGGTGGAGGAGGCGTTCACCCACATCAAGCGCATGCAGGAGGAGGAGCAGAAGAAGGCCCCCGGCGACGTGATGGACCCCCGGGAGGCGGCGCAGGCCATCTTCCCCTCCATGGCGCGCGCCCTCCAGAAGTACCTGAGGACCACCAAGCAGCAGCACTGTCACAGCATGGAGAGCATCCAGCAGCACCTGGCCTTCTGCATCACCAACAACATGACGCCCAAGGTAACCCCTGACTCCTAATCCCTGACTCCTAACCCCTGACTCCTAACCTTCTGCATCACCAACAACATGACGCCCAAGGTAACCCCTGACCCCTGACTCCTAATCCCTGACTCCTAACCTTCTGCATCACCAATAACATGACGCCCAAGGTAACCCCTGACCCCTGACTCCTAATCCCTGACTCCTAACCCCTGACTCCTAACCTTCTGCATCACCAATAACATGACGCCCAAGGTAACCCCTGACCCCTGACTCCTAATCCCTGACTCCTAACCCCTGACTCCTAACCTTCTGCATCACCAACAACATGACGCCCAAGGTAACCCCTGACTCCTAATCCCTGACTCCTAACCTTCTGCATCACCAACAACATGACGCCCAAGGTAACCCTTAACCCCTAATCCCTGACCCCTAACCACTGACTCCTAACTGCTAACCTTCTGCATCACCAACAACATGACGCCCAAGGTAACCCCTAACTCCTAATCCCCAACTCCTAACCCCCGACTCCTAACCCCTAACTGCTGACCTTCTGCATCACCAACATGATGCCCAAGGTAACCCCTAATCCCTGACTCCTAACCCCTGACTCCTAACTGCTAACCTTCTGCATCACCAACAACATGACGCCCAAGGTAACCCCTAACCCCTAATCCCCAACTCCTAACCCCTGACTCCTAACCCCTAACTGCTGGCCTTCTGCATCACCAACAACATGACGCCCAAGGTAACCCCTGACTCCTAATCCCTGACTCCTAACCCCTAACTGCTGGCCTTCTGCATCACCAACAACATGACGCCCAAGGTAACCCCTGACCCCTAATCCCTGACTCCTAATCCCTGACTCATAATCCCTAACTGCTAACCCCACCACTTACTTCCTTGCAGTTTTATCTACTTTCAAATGCTTGTCGTACTTATATTTATTTTCTATTTACTATCCCTTCCCCAAACTCCACCACCTCTACCTGTACTCCCCCCTTCCACCACCTCCACCCCTACTCCCCCCCCCCCCCCCTTCCACCACCTCCACCCCTACTCTCCCCCTCTCCCACCTCATCCACGGCCTTCCCCTCCACCACCTCCACCCCTACTCTCCCCCCTACTCTCCCCCCCCCCTTCCACCACCTCTACCCCTACTCTCCCCCTCCACCACCTCATCCACGGCCTTCCCCTCCACCACCTCCACCCCTACTCTCCCTCCTACTCCCCCCCCCCCCTTCCACCACCTCCACCCCTACTCTCCCCCTCCACCACCTCATCCACGGCCTTCCCCTCCACCACCTCCACCCCTACTCTCCCCCCCCCCTTCCACCACCTCCACCCCTACTCTCCCCCCCGTTCCACCACCTCCACCCCTACTCTCCCCCTCTCCCACCTCATCCACGGCCTTCCCCTCCACCACCTCCACCCCTACTCTCCCCCCCCCTTCCACCACCTCTACCCCTACTCTCCCCCTCCACCACCTCCACCCCCTACTCTCCCCCCTTTCCACCACCTCCACCCCTACCCCCCCCCCCCCCCCCCCCCCTTCCACCACCTCCACCCCTACCCCCCCCCCCCCCCCCCCCCCCCCCCCTTCCACCACCTCCCACCACCTCCACCCCCTTCCACCACCTCCACCCCTATTCTCCCCCCCTACTCTCTCCCCCCCCATTCCACCACCTCCACCCATACCCCCCCCCCCGTTCCACCACCTCCACCCTCCCCCCCCCCAGGCGTTCCTGGAGAGCTACCTGGCCGCGGGCCCCACCCTGCAGTACGGCCGGGAGCGCTGGCTGGCGCGCCAGTGGACGCTGGTCAGCGAGGCGGCGGTCACCAGCGGCCTGAGGGACGGCGGCGTCTTCGCGCTGCGCTGCCTGGACTTCAGCCTGGTGGTCACCGTCAAGAAGATGCCCTTCGTCCAGATGGGCGAGGAGTACGTGGACCCCAAGTCGCACAAGTTCGTCCTGCGGCTGCAGTCGGAGACGTCCGTCTAGTCCCACCCGTCTGTGGACTTTTCTACTTTTTTGTCTGTTTTTTTTTTATTTTTTTTTATTTTTTACCAGCTCCTCATTTTTGAATTTGTCGCCGATTTTACCGTGATGATTTTTTTTAACGTTGGATTTTTTGTTTTTGTTTTTGGGGGATTTTATATATAACATGAGTCTCTCTCTTTCTCTCTCTGTCTCTCTCTCTCTCTAGCTCTCTCTCTCTCTCTCTCTCTCTCTCTCTCTCTCTCTCTCTCTCTCTCTCTCTCTATCTCTCTCTATCGCTCTCTAGCTCTCTCTATCTCTCTCTCTCTCTCTCTCTCTCTCTATCTAGCTCTAGCTCTCTCTCTCTCTCTCTCTCTCTCTCTCTATCTCTCTCTCTCTATCTCTCTATCTCTCTGTCTAGCTCTAGCTCTCTCTCTCTCTCTCTCTCTATCTTTCTCTCTGTCTAGCTCTATCTTTATCTCTATCTCTCTCTATCTATATATATATATATCAAAACACACATTTGGATATATTGTTCTTTTTATTGTGAGATTTCTGCGACTGCAAACCAGTCGAGGGAAACACCGCTGGTGGCCGTTTGATTCACGCGCTATATGGACTACTTGTGTGTGTGTTTTGGCACACTGGCGTTCGTGCACGGGTGTACGTACAGAGACAGCGGATAGTGAACAAGGACGTGTGCGTTTTTAATTCGTTTGTATTCACCATTGACACAGCCTCGGGGGGGGGGGGGGGGGGGGGGGGGGGGGGGGAGAAGAGGCGTCTTTGTGTCACCGCCATGGAAACTTGTCGTGTATGTCGGCGGGGCGCCCAGGACTAAACCCACGCTGTTACTTTGGAAAAAACATTTTGTTTTGAATGGTTTTTAAAGGCTGAGGGAAACTTCTCAGGCATCTTTAAACACCTTTGCCTCTCCCCCCCCCCCACACACACACCCGTCCTGTCTTCTTCATCTGTGCCTGCTGCTCTCCTCATGGATGGACTCCTTCAACTGATGTTTAGTAGATGACCAGTGGTTCTCCCGCTCCCCGCTTTTATTTTGAAAACAACCCAAAGGAAGGACATTGGCAGCACCCCATCGGAATCCTAACTATGCTTCAAATCGAGACGTGTGCATTGAATGCACCGAGTCTCGTGCAACGCAATGGGGGAACGAATGAGCGAATCAAGTCTTTTTCCCGATTTAGACTTTAAACCCCCCCCTCCGGCTCGGCCCACTCCCACGTTGGCGCGTATCAACCTCGCAGCGTTTTTCCCTTTTTTGCCGTTATTTTTAGCAGACAAAGCGGGACATGTTTTCAACATGTTGTTTTTAACAGCTGTTTCCCCAAGGTGCAAGGGGCGGGGCGCGCGGGGGGGGGGCGAGGGGGGGGGGGGGGGGGGTCGCACCAAGAGCTTTTATTGGAGTAGAGCAGGGGTGCACTGCCTGTGTGAACTCCAAATGAACCGTCCTCTCGTAAAACACCCCAAATAATAAATAGGATAGTGCTTAAGCTGCCAAAACCGGCTGCGTTAGCTTGGGTTTACATGGGCGGACCTTCAGACGGGCTCAGAGACACAACGCCGAGTGCCACCGCCATTATGACTACTAATATACTCTGATTATTACCAACAAATGTTGCTGATTGTGTCGTTGTCCGGTCTTCCTGTGTCTTAACACGCAAGAAACATCGGATTTGGTCAGCGAGTTTAGCATGATTTTTCTGTTTAGAATCGGCAGAGCAACAAAACCAGTGGGGAAGTTTTGTCAGGCTAAACCAAAGGTGTGTGTGTGTGTGCGTGTGTGTGTGTGTGTGTGTGTGTGTGAGAGAGAGAAAGAGGGTGTGTGTGAATTATCATACATGGGTCATTAAAAAGAAACTTAGATTTAAATTGCCCAGTCAGCATTCAAGACGCTTTAATTTCTAACACATAAAGAATAGTAAATCTAATATATGTTGCCCCCTATGAACCCTTCCCAACACTGCTGTGGTCTTAAATTAAGTTGGTCACAATGTGTTTGTTCAATTTAAAGCTTTAATTAACATGTGCTAACTGTATTCATGTGGCCATGCCAGAAACTTGATTTCACGGAAACGTCAAGTGTGGATGAAAAGACACATTTAGGATTTTAAGGCCCAATCACAGTGTCTGTTTTCAAATTAACTGTTGACGTGAGAAAGATCAGTCTAGCAGCCTACGCTGTGGACCGTACCAACTGGTTGGCTGGTCTATCCATCATACAGTACATCTGGGTGGACATCCCACCCTGTGATGTCACTAGAGGGGTGGTCACGTGACAATTTTGAAACGGCTTGTAATGGCTAATCCTACTCAGCCAGAGTCCTAGCGCCCCCTGGCTGGCCAAACTGCCATTTTTACTGCTGAGAGATTTTGTCACGGCTAGTTTAAAAATTACACTGAATATAGAATAATATTGCCGTCGATAATAAAAAAAACAACTAAATAGTAATATATTTTTTTTTCTCTCCACGTCAAACGTAAACACTGTCTGAAATGATACTTTATTCATGTTTCAAGACCTGACAAACGCGTTGCTGCTCGTCTGCCCAACGCGAAGATAGGAAATGTCACTTTTTCTAATGAACCGTGTCGTATTTTATACTAATAGACAGGTGAACTTTGTACGGGCGCGTGCTCCGGGCGAGAGCCTCTTGACTTTACACTGTATGTATTTATGTCAACAAGCATGTGCGCATGATGTACACCGATCCTGGTCCGTCCGTTTCCTCTCGTCTCCTCCTCCAGCTGTCACAGTGTTGCCGGGTTACAAAGGTTGCCAGGTTACAAACCCTGGAAGTGTATCTTTTTTTTTTGTTGTTGGTTTTTTTATGGGCGGGAAAACATGGTGTGGCGTGACGTCGCAATGTAACACATATTTCAAGTTCACCGCATAATTTGTAAAAGAAAAAAATAAACATTTTTATGAACATTTGTAAAAAAAAAAAAAAAAAAAAAAAATGAAAAAGCAAATTGTGTTTTTTTGACTTGCGTTTTGCCCTGTAGTTAAAATGTCCTCAAGAAAATTGCGTTTAAAATTGTGTCACTCAACTGTAAAATAACTGACCCGGGTGGGGTCTCGCATCATTGCCCGGGGGCACTCGAGCAGCGGCCACCGTAATTGAACCGGGCACCGTTTCATCCCATTCATTTTGGCCGTCTCTCTGGCCGCCTCAACTACCGGGCCGCACCCGGAAATCAATTGGTTTTATTTCAATTATCGCTGGGAAGAACAAACCCTTCCACGGCAAAATGATGCAAGCGCGCAAAATATAGCGTCTCCACTTCCAGTTCCTGGGCCCAATCTCCAGTTTGTCACCATCTCCATATGCACTAGACGAGATTTATATCTGGGCAGCGAGCATTACTAACTGTCGCCTCTGTCGCTGGCCATTAGGAGGTGTGTGTGTGTGTGTGTGGGTGTGGGGGGAGGAGGGGGGGTGTGTTGTCATGGAGCCCGGCGGTAATTGGCTCTCTGTCAGTCTGTCTGGACCGGCGTGGCCCGGGCTTTATGGGTAAATGAATGTCACTGTTCTGGCGGCGGGAACCAAAAGAAATCGGACAACCACGCACCACCACAACCTCCCCCCCTCCCTCCCCCTCCCTCCCGCTTCCCCGAGAGCGCTGGGCGCGAGGCGGGCTGTCGGATCTCATCTGTCCGGGCAGTAATCCCTTATACTCGCGCCCTCTGCCTTGTTCCTTGGCGCCCGAGTCCTCATTACCTTCCCCTCCCCCCCCCCCCCCCCCCCCCCCCCCCCCCCCCTAGGCGGGACTCGGAGAGCGAGAGAGAGAGCGAGGGGGGGGAGAAGGAAACGAGGTGAATTTGCATCTAAATGAAATGTGTCCTCCTGCCACCGGACCGCGCCATCTCTCATCTCCGTCCTCCTCCTCCGTTGTGCTTCGTAATGGCTCGGGTTTACGAGTACGGGGCGGCGTTACGACGCGGCAGAAAGCGAGGCCCCCGCGTCTCAGAGCGCCTCCGTTCCGCATGGACGCGCCGTTTTTTGTTTTTTTTCCCCCCCGTTGACACGACTCGCCGGCTGATTGGGCCTCGCGCGCGCTCCGCGGGCGAGAGGGCGTTTGACAGCACATACGTTTTAAAACTAAAACAAAAAAACGCCGTCGTACGAGGAGGACACACGCACGCGATGCGCGGAGCTGAGCTGTCCGCCATTGGCGTCGTAGTAGTAGTGCTGTGTATCTGCATTCACCTGGCGGCGGCGGCGGCGGCAGTGTGAGCGTATCAGTCGGCCATCGCACCGGACATGCCTCGACCTTGGCACGTATTCGTGTGCCATCGTTTTTGACCCCATTTTGACTGTGTGTGTGGGGGAGAGAGAGGGAGAGGGAGAGGGGGGGGGAGGAGGGAGGGAAGGAGAGGGTGTATCATATCCTTCCTGACCTCTTTTTGGGCCCGTCGCCGTGTTAAACATCATCACATTTGACACTTCACAGGATTACGCAACCCCCCGGGAGGCCTTCCATGACACTCGCCACGGACAAGTGCACACACACACACACACACACACACACACACACACACACCGTCTGAAGCCAAGGGGCTCATCCCGGGAGACGGAGAGAGACGTGTGTCTTGTTGCCTCAAGAAACACACACACACACACACACACTCGCGCGCGTACAACTGAGGTTTCCATCCCTCGGTGTGATGCGGGTGTTGTCCACCCCACCCGCTCGCCCCGATTCCTCGCTCACCTTGAGGGACGAAGCCGCGCATCTCATTACTGATTGAGGTGCAGGCGCCGAGGCTGTAGCTCGGCGTGCGCTGGCTGTTCACCCAGTGGGCAGGTCTTTGATACCCTCCCACCCTCCCCTCTCCCCTCCTCCCCCCCTTATCCACACCCTTGTGTCACAACCAGGCACAACAGTCCTCAATAATTCACGCACCCCTGAATAATTGACGCCGGGGCGGACTCAAAAGCCCACTTCAAGCACGGAGCGCGTTGCGTTGCGCGTTGATGTCGACGCGACGGCCGACGTAACGACCAAATATTAACCCGAGCGCCGCGGAGATCGCGGATTATCTGTCCCGTGAGATTGCGCCGTCCCGCTTTCGACCTCGCTCAGCAGCAGCCTCAACTCCTAGAGCGGGACGTTTGTAAAAGTCCCCCAAAACTAGTACGGCCCCTGGCCCCCGCCCAGTTACCCACTACCAGGGGCGGAGCGTCAGGAGGGGCTGGGTGGGCGGCCGCCCCCGGGCCCGGGTCTCTAGGGGCCCGGGTCCTCTAGGGGCCCGGCTGTGGATGATTTTCGCGAACCCCCCCCCCCCCCCCCCCCCCCCCCCCCCCCCCCCCCCCCCCCCCCCCCGGTCGACAATCGCGCCCCCCCCCCCCTTCGACAAACGCGGACCGTAAAGGGCCCGGTCATTTGCCCCGCCCCCCGGCCCGCCTCCGACTTCTTCCGCTACTGCCCACTACCGACCACTAGCTGTAGACCACAATGGTTTTGGGTACTTTATTGACTCTCCTGTATACAGACACAGAGGGATGTCTTAGATTATTAAAGTCGCTTGCATTTAAATGCATGAACATACAGTACATGGGCTGCAGGTACACATGGGCTGCAGGTACACATGGGCTACAGGTACATATCCGTTTACATGAATTGCCGTACGCTTATTATCTTGGTGAGTCGCTCAAGGGCAAAACACTGCTTTATGTACTGTGCTAATTTCACAGGCCTGACCTTTGACCCTTTGTGTTAATAAAATACATTTGCTCACTATTGCCGTTCAAAAACGTTACTCATTTGATCTTGCGCACAATTAAAATAAATTCTGATTCTAATTCCGAACGTAAGTGGACATTGGAACTCGAATTTAGTCATCGCCATCGCCTTCTTCGCCGCCTCGGTCGTAGCCGCCGCGAGCGTCGTCGTCGTCGTCGTCGTAGCCGCCCTCCTCCGACGCCGCGTGGCCGCCAGCGCGGCCACGGCTGGCGGCGGCGTCGTCGTCGTCCTCCGTGTTGACCTTGCGGACAGCACGTCCTCGATCCCAGTCCTCCAGCTCCTCCGCCGTGGGCAGGTCCTCGTCGTTGGACATGTCCAGCCACACGCTGTCCGCCTGAAACACGCCGGCATGGTCGGTGTGGGGGGGGGGGGGGGGGGGGAGTAGCGGGCCGGATCTACGCACCGGGCGGCGGTGCTAGCAGTATCGCGAGCTAACGCTATCGAGGGCTAACACGGTTAGCGGCTAACGCTAGGAAAACCAGGCGGCTCCCGAGAGTTGGCGCCGCGAAAAGCTAACGCGATAAAAAGCTATCACTAAAAAAAAAAAAAAAAGCTACCGCTATCAACAACGACTACTGCTATCAAGAGCTAACGCTATCAGGAGCTAACACTATCAGACGCTGACGCTATCAGAAGCTAACGCTATCAGAATCTGACGCTATCAGAAGCTAAAGCTATCAGAAGCTGACACTCTCAGAAGCTTATGCTATCAGAAGCTGACACTCTCAGAAGCTAACGCTATCAGAAGCTGACACTCTCAGAAGCTAACGCTATCAGGAGCTGACGCTATCAGAAGCTACCGCCCTTGTTCGCCTGACGCTATCGCGACACTACGCAAGATCAAATATGCAACGGCTAAATGCCGTGATTGATCCTTGCCGTGACCTAAACAAAGTAAGGCCCTACCGACGCCAGCCGACCAATGAAGGCTTCTGATTGGCTGGACTGAATGGACTCTGGGACGCGAGCGCTAGACTTACGTCAGTTACGTTCACCACTCCGATCTGAGGTCGAAACAGGTCCAGCCTGAAGGTCTTCTCCCAGTAGGTGGTGAGCTATAGAGGGGAGGTGGAGGTGAAAAGCTCTTACAGGGTACACCGATTGAGTGGCAGTTAGATTTACGTCATCTTATTGAACATTATTTATTATAATAAATGATGGTTGTCTCTGTAGAACCATCTACCGTTTTACCATATCAATCCATACACCATTAAACAAGAAAACGACAAATGTCTCCTTTTCTTTTCTTGTCTTCGGGGATGCTCTTATTTTATATTTTGGGGAAAGAGGAAGTGATGTCACGGTACCAAAGGGAAGTCGTCCGGGTCAATCCACACGATGCTGAGCTCAGGGTTGTTGGTGTTGTCCCTTGCAACGTCCTTCAAGATCTCCAGGAACTCGTAGCCATCTGAGGACCGACATTCAAATGAGTCAACCCTTTATCCTCACTATCAGATGGGCACGCAATCGTCTTGTGGTTAAGGGTAAGGGTGTGGGTTCGATTCCTGATGTCCACAGCCGAACCCGTAGGCAAGATGCCCTAAACCCCCTGCAGTTCGCTTTCCGATGGAAGCGTCTCGGACCTAAATGACTGTAAAGTAAATGGCTGATAGGGAAAATACAGAACCGTACGCTCATACCTGGGTCTTCCTCTTCTGCGAAGGCAACAATGTGAATTCCGTCCATGTCGTCTTCCTGCGAAATAAGGTCGAGGGTTAGGGTTAGGATTGGGTGTGCCTGTTGTGTGTTGTATCTCCTCCCTTTGTTTTTGTTGTTCGCAGTAGTGCCATAACCCCGTGCGCATGCTCAGACAGCCGCAGGTTGTTGAACAGAACCAGAGTTATGAACAGAACCAATGCTAACCATCCTAAAATTTGGTCCACCAACCAATTGGTACCACAAGCCCCGATTGCGAGATTTGAATGCAACTGATTTTCAGATCAACGGGTCTGGGAGGTAAAGGACATTTAGTAGTAGTCGCAATTAACAGGGTTTTAGGTTGAGACGGTCGATAATTTGGGCGCAAACCACAACTCACCCAAGTCTCGAACATGTTCTCTGCCCGCAACTTCCTTAAAGTAGCCCTTGGAAAAAGCAAAAAATAAAAACGGCAGTTGGTGAAAACTTTTACCGCTGCCGTGATTTCGATAGCCAAGCCAAGCCAAGGAAACTGCAAACAGGCATCTGAGACGCATTATAGTTACATAGTTTATGGTTATTTTCTATGTATATTTTTGTGCATATATGCATATTTTTCCATTTTTGTGATCATATTTTAAAAAAATATTATTTTTCCATCTTTGAGGAGAGCCTGTGACACAATTTCTCCGCTCGGGATCAACAAAGCACTTTTCATTTCATCTCCAAAAGAGCCCCAGCGGAAACGCAATCCCCAGCAACGACTGGAAATTTAAAAAACCGACCTTCTGTGCTGTTGGACAAAGTCCACGATGTCCGTCTCCGACAGGGGCCCTCCCGGGCAGAATGGCGGGTTCCTCCATGAAGGGTTCGTAGAAGTTCACCTCATTCATCTTCAGGGAGAGACGCTTGGCAACCTGTTACCGGCCAACGATAAATATACAAACTAATGAGTTGAAGTTCGGTAGAAATGTGCTTGTTGAAAGTTAAAAAAAAGAAAGCGGGGTGACACTTTACATCAGAGGTTCCCAAACTTTGACTGCTGAGGCCCAAATTCAATTCTGAAAATCTTCCGAGGCCCACCCAAACTTTTAGCCTATTCATATGTTATATTCATATATAACATATTTCTCAACACATTTTTTTTTTGTAATCACAAACTGTTCCAACATATTTACATGTGTGCTAAGCCTACATTTTGACTTACATAGGTTGGCACATTGAATTCATAAACCTTTTAACATTCATTGGTTTGTTTTAAACATTCCTTTTTTTATTGGTTTGATTGGAATAAAAGACATTCCAAAATGTATAAATAAATGTATACATAGCATGTATACATTTATTTTATTTTATTTATTTACATTTATTTTGAATGTAAATCTCTTTGGGTGTTTTTAAACTCGAACCATTCAATCCCTTTTAGTAATCCGTCATGATTTATTTATTTATTTCAATTGAAAGGCCTCTCACAGCCCACCTGCAGTACCTCCGCGGCCCACTAGGGGGCCGCGGCCCACAGATTGGGAACCACTGCTTTCCATTAGTGTCCTTGTTACAGTGTAATTAACCCCTAGTAGTCCTAACCGAACTGCAGTCAAATGATGTCCCATAGCTGTTACATGTTACATTGACTATTACACGGGTACTTACTTGTGTAGTTACACTGTAACAGGGACACTGTGAAGTGTAACCAAAGGTATATTTCTAGCTTAAAATATCACTGTTTTATCATTTCATGTACACTGCCTGTTTTTTTTTTCCGACTGTGTTTTGCCACTGTTAACACTCACGGCCTTATCGAACGTGGCGAAGAACTTGATGTAGGGCTGGAAACGCTCAGACGCTTCCTGGAAAGATTTATAGTCTGAGAGAGAGGGAGGGAGGGAGAGAGAGAGAGAGGGAGAGGGAGAGGGAGATGGAGAGGTACGTAGAGATGGAGAGACGCAGAGGGACGGACAGAAATGGACAGAGTTGGGGGCAAAGAGAACGAGGCGGAGAAATTAAAGGAAGAAAAAAAACAAAGAGGGAGAGGCAGCGAAGGAGAGAGAAGATTTACAGATTTTATGACATTTGATAGCAAACCAAAACGACTGGAAGACTGGAAAAGACTGAGATACAGCGAATAATACAAATAAATATCAAAACTAAGAAAGAGGGGGACCGGTGAGAGGGGGGGGGGGGGGGGGGTGTAGGGGGTGGGCAGGTCATTTTGGGCTGAAAGAGGATCATTCTTATTCTGGTCGCACCCCGAGCCAGACGACGGCACCCCTGAATCCGATCCGTTTCATTCGATTTCCCCAGCGTGACGTCTCCCTTCTCCCGTCTCCGCCAACAGAAATGACCCCGAACGCGCGCTGCTGATGCGTCACCAAGGTCGCCGTTGACGACGCCGGGGCGATCTCGCAGCTGCCACGAACACGCCCGTTATCATGAAGATGGTATCCTTCCCTTCTCAATTGTCTCTGTCTGTCTGTCTGTCTGTCTGTCTGTCTGTCAATGTGTAACCCCTCTCTATGTATATGCTTTTCTCCCCTGCTCTCTTTCCTCCTCCTTCTTCTTCTTCTTCTTCTTCTTCTTCTTCTTCTTCCTTTGTTCTCTTTTTTCTTTCTTCTTAATTTTCGTTGTTGCGGGAGCCATAAATTGCCGTGGAGGCGGCCTAATGGCCAGAGATTTAGCAGCTATTTAACGGCCCCTCAGGAGAAGGCGCAGAGAGAGAGCCGCGGCAATTAAGAAGTCACTCAAGTGGTCGTCTCCGGGACGCCTCCATTAGGCGGGCAGATCTAGTTAGCGGCATCATGGGCGGGCGGGGGGGAGGGGGGCGGGGGGGGGGTCTGACAGTGGAAGACAGTCGTCATGGCGATAGCAGAGTGGATGCTGGCCGGGGCCGAACGAGCCGATGTGGGAAAGGAACACACACACCACACGTACAGACACACACACGTACAGACACACACACGTACAGACACACATACAGACAGACAGACAGACCTACACACACACACACCTAAGGACAGACAGACAGGCACGCACACACAGATACAGACACACACATACATACAGACCAGACCGACAGACCTACACACACACACACCTAAGGACAGACAGACAGGCACGCACACACACATACAGATACACACACACATACATACAGACAGACAGACCTACACACACACCACACCTAAGGACAGACAGACAGGCACGCACACACACTACAGCACACACACACACACACCTAAGGACAGACAGACAGGCACGCACACACACACACACATACATACATACACACACACACACACACATACACACACACACCTACACAGACCAGACGGGACAGGACACACACACACCACACACACAAGTGAGAAAACCACAGTTGCCAGACTGACGGGAGTCTTCCCCTTGAAGAAGCCAATCAGGCGGAATGTCCTCCTCCCATCCTCTCGAAGGCGCGCAGCTCCATGGCATTGCTGATGAGCTCTACGGGTCCTCCAAAACCTGGCGGGCGAGAGATATAGGATACAGGAGATACAGGGCACACATAGGAGCTCTCTCTCTCATCACTCACTCACTCACTCGCGGACGGGCGGTGGGAGCACCTGCTGTCTAGAAGGTGTCATGTGTCCGAAGTGTGTGGATCAGGATACCGTTACATTACCATCTATTACTCTGTCCTGTCTTCCAAACCCACAGAACATTTTACGGGACCGAATAGTTTGACATTTCACGTGTGTTTACTCCCCGAGTGACACGGCAGCCACTTAACACTTTGGCCCTAATTGAAATGTCAATCCTTCCCCCAGCCGGCATCAACCTGTCAGCTGTTTTATATATACTTGCATACGGATGGTGATTGGTTCATTCTACTTGTGATGTCACAGATTGTGCCCTTACATGGACATTTCAGAAGCTTTCCCCTTTGGTGGAAGATCTTGAAAATGTGAAATCTGGGGAAGACTTTTACATGACACCAATCATGAATTCATTGTTGCGAATGACACCACACGCCAAATTAGCATATAAACATATCATAACGGGTATAACATGCGGGTCAGAGCGGGTCAGAACCAAACTCACGTCCAGCAGAAACTCCACCAGTGTGTCGGCCGAAAGCTCCCCGTCGAAACTCAATCACGCGGTCGTCCTTGAAGACGTACAGACTGCCCACTTCCTCCAGACCTGACGTACAAGTTTCAAAAGAAGGACACAGTTTTGTATCGTGCTAAATCATATAGAGTCTGCGCTCCTCTTCTTCAGGAAGTCACCTCTGCAAAATAAATTCACAATGGCAATATTCGGGGATTTCTGCCGTCGAAACATTGCGACCATGTTAACGCTAACAGCATTAGCTTGGCGTTAGCTCGGTTGCTTCACCTCCTTTTTCGCTGGGGCAGACTCCTGGAATTGAAATGTGTTGGAATGGAAATGTGCCGTTGGGCATTTCTGAAGTGAAAAAAAAGTTATTTCTCATTTAAAATCAATTTTCCGAAAAATTACTGGAGTCCACCCTTTATACTCTCGTAGGAAATAGGGCAGCTGTTACCAAAATGCAAATGAATTGACTTGGCCATGATTGGTTCATCCTACTTGTGATGTCACAAATCGACATCACAAGTAGGATGTTGATTGTATGGTGCAGTGGGTAAACGTACCGAGTTTCCAAGCCATTCGGCGTCTTTCTGGGCGTCCCACCATTCCGAACCCAATGTCTTTGTCCTCCAGAACCTGAGCGGTCAGCTGGGAAATAGGCAAAACGTTGTCGTTAGCGTTGTCGCAGTTGTGATACACGTTGTCCAAACTTTGCCCTCGGACACATTGACATTGTCTTGATCATCCATGAACCGGAAAACTATCTAGCACAGTAGACCATAAAACAACGGGTTAACCCAAACCTGGTATCCACACACGGTATCAGAGTTGGATACGAAAATAAGGTTGATTATTGTGTGTCTTTGTTTGTGTGCGTCTGCTCAGTATTTTCCCCGTGGGGTTCGGCCCTGAAGCCTTCAGGTCCGACTCATTCACGTTAAAACATGACGGGGCTAAACCTTGAAGCTGTGGCTGGAAGGGAGCCCAACCGTTGATTTCAGGTGCACTGAAACACGCCCAACGAAGCTCTTATAATTAGGTTAAGAAGCGAGGCTCATGCCGAACGAGACAGGCAGGTCTCTGAAATATCTGCTTCACAGCCAGGGCGCGAGAGAAAATAGTTTTGGGAGCAAGCTATAATTAAAAGAACGACCTAGAAACCCTCCCTGGATGCACGGTTAGCACGTGGGAACGGTAGGCCGGCGCGACGAGGGCCTAATTCAGTTTAACTTGAGCGCTAACTTAAGTGTGGCACAAGATGAACGCTTCTGGACGTTGCTGTGAGATGAAGACGACGAGGTGAAGCGGTTGCGATAGGTGATGGGTTACGAACACGAACACGAATACGAATCCGAAAACTTTATTGTCCACAGTGTGAAAATTTGCCTTCGGTTTCACCACAAAAATACCCAAAAATGATACATTTAAACACAATATACACACATACAACGACCAGTATGGACCAAAACATGTCATAATTACAAAGACACGGATGGGTTACTACGAATAAATTAAATAAATAAGTGCATGTGCTTGCAGTCTACTATTATGCAGAATGTCTTGTGCATTTAGTATCATTTTAATAGTGTCACAGCATTGGGGGCCAAAGGATTTCTTGACAAAAATTTCTGTTTGCTGATTGGCGCTCTTAAACGCCTTCATGAGGGGAGGAGCTCAAATTCCCAAATGTAGTGGATGGGAGGGATCACTATGGTTTGATCGGCTTTATTTCTACTCTGTTCCTCATACACACTGCTTAGATGCCTCTGTGGTTTCCCTGTGATTTTTTGAAGCCGTGTATTACCCATCCTCTGTAGTTTGTTCCCCCTTAGGATGTTTAAGGTTTCCATACCACATAATCATATTGAAGGATAGGACACTTTCCACTAAGCTTTTATACACCGTTTGGAGGATTTCTTGGTTCACTTCACTCACGAAATTCAGCTTTCGTGTCAGTAGAGCCGTTGAGAGCACCTCTTAAGTATAAAATCTGTGTTTTCCCTAAAAATGAGTTTGGCATCAACATATGTACCCAAGTATTTAAAATCATTTATTTATTTAGTTATTGGCTGTATCGCACCCCACGTCCTTTTGGAAAGACAAGCTCCTTGTCATGTCTTTTATACACTGACCAGATCAGGAGACACTTGTACATTTTCACTTGGACACACAATCTGCAGTGAGGTATCACTACAGGAGAGAATGACCATCTTGGCCCACTCTGTCACTGAGTGAATG
This sequence comes from Merluccius polli, assembly GCA_030340625.1. NCBI lineage: Eukaryota > Metazoa > Chordata > Actinopteri > Gadiformes > Merlucciidae > Merluccius > Merluccius polli. Next base: position 104,993 of record JAOPHQ010003180.1, on the reverse strand, counting down.
AGTGACCTGAGTGAATGAGTGACTGAGTGACTGAGTGACTGAGAGACTGAGAGACTGAGTGACTGAGGGATAGAGTTGCACCATTGATGCCATGCAGTTGAAACGTTTTTCGGGGAGTCTACAGACGGCAGAAAATATCGCTCTGGATTTGCATGTAGTAGAGAAGAGAGCTCAACTTCATGCAGATGAGGAGCACAAAACCCGACGCAGCGCTCCATCTCCAAAACCCGACGCCGCGCTCCCAGAATGCATTGCAGGGCTGCTCACGTGCACAATGGATGGGAGGCGTGGAAACGACGGATCCTGTGGACGCGTACCTCTAGGCGGCGTTTACAAGCGCTCTGTTTGTTGACTGCCGTCGGTTCTGAACCTGTCATACACTAAGTCTAGTCTCACGCACCACGTGGGTGATGGGTCACGGCCTCAGAGCTCGCCTGATGGGTCACGGCCTCAGAGCTCGCCTGATGGGGTCACGGCCCTCAGAGCTCGCCTGATGGGTCACGGCCCTCAGAGCTCGCCTGATGGGTCACGGCCTCAGAGCTCGCCTGATGGGCGACGGCCTCAGAGCTCGCCTGATGGGTCACAGCCCTCAGAGCTCGCCTGATGGGTCACAGCCCCCTAGAGGTCGCCACAGACCACTTGTCTCACTCATACCTGACAGAGTATGGGGTCCCATTTTGGCATATTTGACCATAAATAAAAGTGACCTATAAGCAGCTTCAGCTTAATGTAGGCGGGGCCATGTTATTGCCAATGCAATGATTGATTGCACAGAAAGGTGAGATTTTCCATCCAGCTATAACGAAACTGACAATGCGTATCCCGGGAAAGTGGTGGTACCATTGTTGGTCCCTCCGTTGTTCATTGGGGCCACTGGCACAGTTGTCTTCTACCACTGAAAATACACAATTGTGTTGCCTTTGACAAACTACTTTATTCCATGTAATGAATAAGGAACAGTTAAAAAACTAGGGATGATTGAATCTACGCTTTGTGACTTCTCTGTATCTCCTCTCCACCTTTCTCTTCTATTCTATTATCCCACTATATTCTATTGTATCATACAGCATTATATCGTATTATATAGTATTATATACCGTAGTATCATATTGTATTATATTGTATTATATAGTATCATATAGTATTATATTGTATTATATAGTATCATATTGTATTATATTGTATTCTATCCCTATTCTATTGTATTGTTCCCCACTCTGTTCTATTCTATTCTATCCACTATCTGTTGTATCATATAGTATTATATAGTATTATATCGTATTATATGGTATTATATAGTATTATATGGTATTATATCGTATTATATTGTATTATATTGTATTATATTGTATTATATTATATATAGATATTATGGTATTATATTGTATTATATTATATTGTATAGTATTATAGTATTATATAGTATTATATTATATAGTATTATATAGTATTATATAGTATTATATAGTAATATATAGTATTATATAGTATTATATAGTATTATATAGTATTATATAGTATTATATAGTAATATATAGTATTATTTCGTATTATATTGTATTATATTGTATTCTATCGTATTATATAGTATTATATTGTATTCTATTGTATTCTATTGTATTATATAGTATTATATAGTAATTATATAGTATTCTATAGTATTATATAGTATTATATAGTATTATATTGTATTATATAGTATTCTATTGTATTGTTCCCACTCTGTTCTATTCTATTCTATCCAACTCTTTTCTACGCCATTCAATTCAATTCAATTCAATCCCCCCCCCCTCCCCTCCCCAGCCCAGCCCAGGTCCTACCTCCAGCACCAGTTCGGTCATCTGGAACTGCTTCTGCAGGCCCTTGCTGGCGGGCAGCGGCGCGTGGTAGAAGAGGCACAGCATGTCGTACCTGCGCAGCGCCTTCTTGTAATTGCGCGCGTGGACGTCCAGCACGCGGTCCTTCCCATCGAAGTTGGGGAAACTCCAGGCCCTCCTCGGCCCGGCTGAGGGGGAGGAGGAGGAGGAGGGGGAGGAGGAGGGGGAGGCAGGCGTGGGAGAACATGAGGGAGAGGACGGGGCAGGAGCAGCAGAACCTCTTTCCAAGGAGCGACTTCCATGTTGACCTATAGCGCGGTCGGTTTTCCCTCCCTAGTTTGGCTCAGCTGCACCGCATCCCATGGGTCTGTGGGGTGTGACTCTCTTCTTCAGTCTGCTGCTCCACGTGGATCTCTTGTCCTCTCTCTCTCTCTCTCTCTCTCTCTTTCTCTCTCTCTCTCTCATGTTTCCTCTCTATTTTTTTCTCTCTCTTTATTTCTCTCTCTCTCTTTCTCTCTCTCTCTCTCTCTCTCTCTCTCTCTCTCTCTCTCTCTACGCATGCGTGAGCGAGTGTTTGGTGAGTGAACGAGCAGCTGAATGAAAGTGAGCTTTTTCTATTCTTATTCTTTTGTTTGTATTCTTTTTTGTGTTGGTGAATGTAGTTGTTTTAGTTTAGTGCTGTATTGGTGGGTTTTCGGGTTAGTTTTGGTGTTTTGTTTGGTTGTTTGTTACGTGTTTGCCAGCCACGCTCTGAGGAGCGGCGGGGTCTGAGACGCCGGTATGGCGTCCAGCAGCGGTTTCTCCGGGCTGACACGGAAGCACGGCATTAGAGTTGGAGCCGGCTCTCCGTGCAGTGTGGAGGAAGTGGCACTGGCTGTAGGAGAAATCATCGGGCACGGCTCTGTGAAGTCCGCTGCCCGTATGAATAGTGCGGTGGTCCTGTTCCTGGACAAAATAGAGCAGGTGAACAGGTTGGTGGAGACGGGCATCACCGTGAATGCGATGTTTGAGCCGGTGCTGCCGCTGGCGCAGCCGGCCACAAAGATCACCTTATCGAATGTACCCCCATTTATCAGCGATGATTTTTTAATTAAAGAACTGTCCAGACACGGAAAAGTGATTTCACCGTTAAGGAAAGTGTTGTCGGGCTGCAAGTCTCCCCTGTTGAGACACGTAGTGTCTCATCGCAGACAACTTTTTATGATTTTAAACAACAAGAACGAAGAGTTCGATTATCGTTTCCGTGTCCGAGTGGATGAGTTTGATTATATTCTTTTTGCATCATCGTCTTCTGTTAAGTGTTTTGGATGTGGCGAAGAGGGACATTTGATTAAAGCCTGTCCTGGCCGCGGGGCCGCCGCCGCAGCGCCCACACCTGTGGGGCGGCGGGGGGCGGCGGCCGACGCTGTCGCTGCCGTAAGCCGACCCGTTCCGGCGGTGCGGCGTGCGGCCGCAGTCGCCGGTGGGGGGGCCGGTGCCGCGGGGGAAAAAAGGGATGTAGGAGATATAGGAAAACAGCAGGCTGAGGAGATACAGAGCCAGGCTGGGGAGGGCACTGAGGTGAGTGGTGAGAGGGAGGAGGTGGGAGGTGAAACAGGCGAGGTGACAGGTAAGGGTGAGGTGACAGGTGATACCTCAGGTAAAGTGGCAGGTGAAGTAGTCAAAGATGTGGGTGAAGCAGGTGAGGGGAAAGAAACAGGTGAGGTTGCTGGTGAAGTGGGTGAGGAAAATAACGTAGCAGGTGAACTAGAAGAGGGAGGCGAATCAGGTGAGGTGAGGGTGGTAGGTGAGGCTGTAGGTGAGTTGGGTGAGGTAAGCAAAGCAACAAGTGAGCTGTGTGAAAGAGTTGAGGTCGCTGGAGATCAGTGTGAAGCAGGTGAGGAGAGGGAGGCTGTAAGCCTGGAGGCAGGAGACCCGGGAGAACCTCCCCTCATTTGTATTGTGACGGCAGAGACTGAGACAGGTGAGGAGCGAGGTGTTGGGGCTGAGTGTGGCAAGGCAAATAACGATCACGTGACAGCACAGATTGACACTGTGTTGGATGAAGAGATGTTCAGCGATGAGGACTTAAAAGTATCTCAGAAAAGGAAAAGTACCAGGTCAGGGAGCAGCAACAGTAAAATGAGCAAGAGAGGAGTGAAGCTCAGTCAGAATGACGACAGTGACTTTGTCCTGTCACAGGAGTCACAGAGTTTCTACACTGGAATGGACATAAAGAGGTTCTTAGAGCAGACCAAAGGGCTGAGGCTCGTTACAGTGGAGGAGCATTTCCCTGATCTAAAACTTTTTTTAAGATCAGCTAAGCTTCTCACCAAGAAGTCTGGGGTGGTAGACGATGTTCTGTCTGACCAGGAGGTATATAGGTTAAAGAAATACATTGTCAAAGTTAAAGGCCAGATAAACAGTCAAGATGATGAGTTTTAAAATCTGCTATTCGTTTATTCTGACTTGGTGCATCTTTTTTTCTTTTTTATCCATGTGTGATTTTAATTTGAGCATTTTAAATCTGAATGGAGCTAGAGCTGTTTTTAAAAGAGCTGCTCTGTTCAAACTCATGGAGATAAAAAGAATTGATGTCATGTTTGTACAAGAGACCCACAGCACTGCAGATAATGAGTGTGAATGGAGGCAGGCTTTTAATGGGGAGGTGATTTTAAGCCACAAGTCCAGCTGCAGTGGAGGGGTGGGGATTTTATTTTCAAGAAGTTTTTTACCTGTTTCTTTTGTTACTGAGGAAATAATTCCAGGTGTTTTACTGAAAGTGAAAGCGATTTTTGAAAATATTAAGCTTGTGTTTTTAAATGTCTATGCCCCAACAAATGCGTTGGAGAGGATGGCATTTTTAAACATTTTAAATGATACTGTTAAAAATTGCACCGATAATGATTTTATGTTTTTAGGAGGTGATTTTAACTGTACAGAGACACCTCTTTTAGACAGGAATCATTCAGAGCCCCATCCTGCTTCTTCCAGCAGGATCTCACAGATTATACAAACACACCAGCTGTCTGATGTGTGGAGGGTTTTTAACAGTAATCAGAGACAATACACCTGGAGTCACTCAAAAGACAATTTTTTATCATTAGCTCGGCTGGACCGCCTCTATTGTTTTACACATCATTTAAATATTTTTAAAAGGTGTTACATTCAGCCTGTGGGTTTTAGCGATCATTCTTTGGTCTCCTGCTCTGTTTTTATTAAAAATATTCGTTTAAAGAGCGCCTATTGGCATTTTAACACTGCTCTTTTAGACAACCAAGCTTTTAGAACTGCTTTTAAGTATTTCTGGGAGAGCCATAGAGAGAGCAGGCCTGCCTTTTCCAGCACTCAGCAGTGGTGGGACTTTGGAAAAGCCCAAATACAGCAATTATGCCAGCAGTTCACTCACAATGTCACAAGAGAATTAACCCGATCTTTGAAAAATCTGGAGTTTGAGGCGGAAGAACTGCAGTCCTTAGCAGAGTCCTCTGGAAATCGAGGGCATTTAGACTCCCTCAAACACAAAAAGGCAGCCATAGCTAACCTGCTAGGTGTGTCAGCACAAGGGGCTCTGGTCAGGTCCAGGTTTTTAAGTGTGGCTCAGATGGATGCCCCATCTCGATTCTTCTTTGGGCTGGAGCAGAAAAATGGGCAGAGGAAGATCATTCATTGTTTACGTACGGACGGCGGCTCTGAGGTCTCGGATTCATTTGAGATCAGAAAGCTTGCGGTCGGTTTCTATAAAAACCTATTTAAGAGTGAATGGTCAAATAATCCAGATGTGCACAGCAGCTTCTTTGCGGGTCTCCCTCAGGTGAATTCAGAGGCAAACTCGGAGCTGGGGGCAGTCTTAACTCTGGAGGAGCTGTATAAGGCGATGATGAGTTTGCAGAGTGGCAAAGCACCAGGTATAGACGGTCTTCCTGTTGATTTCTACAAGTCCTTTTGGTCCATCATAGGAGGAGATTTGCTGGAGGTGATGTCAGTTGGTCTCCAGAGAGGACAGCTCCCGTTGAGCTGCAGGAGGGCCGTCATTACCTTGATACCTAAGAAGGGAGACCTGCAGCTGATTAAGAACTGGAGGCCAGTGTCGTTGCTGTGCACGGATTATAAAATCCTCTCCAAAGCTCTGGCCCTCAGGTTGAGAGAGGTGATGGCATCCATCATCCACCCTGACCAGACCTATTGTGTTCCTAGCAGGCTAATAAGTGACAATGTCACTTTTATTCGTGATGTTCTGGCAGTTTCCAGTGAATTGGGTTTGGATACTGGTCTTATTTCAATAGACCAGGAAAAGGCATTTGACCGGGTTGAACATCAATACCTTTGGCAGACTTTAGCCGGGTTTGGTTTCAACCCTGGGTTCATTGCCAAGATCAGGGCTCTCTACTGTGGCGTTGTGAGTGTGCTGAAAATTAATGGCGGGCTCAGTGCACCTTTTAACATTGAGAGGGGGGTGAGGCAGGGCTGCTCTCTCTCAGGTATGTTGTACGTTTTAACCATCGAGCCTCTGCTGCATAAACTACGACAGAAACTATCAGGTGTGTATGTCCCCAGTTGTCCTGTGTCTTTTAAAATATCTGCCTATGCCGATGATCTTGTGGTGCTTGTAAATTCACAGAAGGACATTGATGTTTTGATTGACACGGTTGACTCATTTGGTTTTATATCCTCTGCCAAGGTCAACTGGGGAAAAAGTGAGGCTGTGATGGTGGGAGAGAGGCTGGGGGGTCAGCTTACCCTGCCTGCCGAGCTCACTTGGAAAAGAGGTGGGCTGAGGTACTTGGGGGTCTTCTTGGGGGACGAGAACAACACAAAAAAAAACTGGGAGAATGTTCTTGAAATGGTGAAAGGCAGGCTTAACAAGTGGAGGTGGCTCCTCCCAAAAATGTCGTATAGAGGCAGGGTCCTGATCGCCAACAACCTGGTCTCGTCCTCTTTGTGGCACAGGTTGGCTTGCATGGACCCTCCAGCCTGTCTTCTCTCTCAGGTACAAAGGCTTTTAGTTGATTTTATTTGGGACAAGATGCATTGGGTCCCACAGAGTGTCCTTTTCCTTCCAAAGGAAGAGGGGGGGCATGGCCTGGTCCATCTGGCAAGCAGGGGCGCTGCTTTCCGCTTACGTTTTATCCAGAGATTGTTGTATGGACCAGAGGACACTGTGTGGAGAGCTTTAGCCTGCTGCATTCTGAAGCGTTTTAACAGCCTGGGTTTAGATTTTAATTTATTTTTAATGAAAAGCACTTTGCTCAACAAGTCATCTCTTCCTAGTTTTTATAAAAGTGTTTTTACTGTTTGGAGCCTGGTTAAAAAGAAGAGACAAATGCAGGCAGTATCTTTACACTGGTTGCTGCAGGAACCGGTTCTCCATGGGACAATCCTGGACTGTCCAGGATGGGTGGGCCCCTCTCTGTCTTTGCAGTTCCAGGTTGCGGGGGGTCACTACTCTGGCCCAGGTGGTGGAGGTGGCTGGGCCTCAGCTGCAGGGCTCTGTCGGTCTGGCATCGAAGCTGGGATTGAGGTCGAGTAGAGTCGCCAAAAAACTCTTGGACCACTGGAAGAAGAGACTGAGCAGACATGAGCTCCAGATGTTGGACACCTTCTCCTCAGGTGAAACCACAGCCAACACGCAGGATTCCTTCCCCCTCATCGAGCTGACGGTGGACCTGAAAGTTTGTGCAGGTCTTCACCTGGACCGGTGTCCCCAGGCTTCTCTGCAGGAGGCCTCAGGAAAGGCTTTTTACCACCTGATGGTAAAAACTTTGAACAGGGACAAGCTGAACGGGCGCATTGACACTCCATGGAGGAGTCACTTTGACCTGAGGGGGTCGGGACCGGCCTGGAGGTCCCTGTACAAACAACCACTTACAAAAAGACATGGAGACTTACAGTGGAGGATCCTCCACGGGGCTGTAGCAGTCAATGCTTTTATTTGTGTGGTGAATGTGGAGGTGGAGGACAGATGTCCGTTTTGCACAGAGAGGGAGACGGTGTTTCATTGTTTCACTGGGTGTCATCGACTGTCTGCACTTTTTTGTTTTCTGCAGAGTGTATTCACAGTTTTCACTGAGGTTTTTACCAAAGAGGTTTTTATCTGTGGTTTTAAATATACTCGCCAGAAGAAGGAGAAGAGTCAGCTCCTGAACTTCGTGTTGGGTCAGGCCAAGATGGCAGTATATGTCAGCAGAAAGAGGAGGGTGGATGGGGGGGAGACCATCTCTCCTGTTCATGTGTGTGTGGAGCTGATCAGGGCCAGAATCAGGCTAGATTTTAGCTTTTATAAGATGTCAGGAGACTTAGGTTCTTTTAAAAACATGTGGTGTTACCAAGATGTCCTGTGTCAGGTGGAAGATGATGACTTGTTGTTTGGGAATGTGCTGAGGTTGTGATGGGTTTGTGTTTGTATATATGTGGGTTTGTATGTAAGTTATGTTTGTGTGCTTGTGTGTATTTAAGTATTAATGTTTATATATGTATGTGTATGTATATGTATAGTTATGGTTTTTATCTACTGAATGAGCAAAACAAAAAGTGAAGCTGTATATTAGCGGCAAATAAACGTGTGTTAAAAATCAAAAAAAATCTCTCTCTCTCTCTCTCTCTCTCTCTCTCTCCCCCAAAACTTATCTCACTCTCACTCTCCCCTCTAGGTCTCCAACACTAAATCCCTATCCTGGTGGGGGGCTCCTATCTCTCTCTCTCTCCCTCGATCTCTCTCTCTCTCTCTCTCTCTCTCTCTCTCTCTCTCTAAAACCATCTACCTCACAACCAACCACCTCTCCACCACCTCTCTCTCTCTCTCTCCCTCTCAGGAGCCTGAGAAACCTACTCCCCCTCCCTACGCGCCTCCCGGGAACGACTGTACCCCGGAGGCAGCTCCCCATCCCAGTCCCCATTCCAGTACCCTTTCCAACACTACATCCCTGTACTCTATCTCTCTCTCTCTGTCTCTCCCTCCCTCTCTCTCTATCTCTCTCTCTCTGCCTCCCTCTGTCTCTCTCTATCCCTATCTCCCTCTGTCTCTCTCCCTCTCCCTCTCTTTCTCTCTCTCTCTCTCCCTCTCTCTCTCTTTCTCTCTCTCTCTCTCTCTCTCTCTCTCTCTCTCCCTCTCTCTCTCTCTCCTTCTGTCTCTCTCTGTCCCCTACCCTCCCTGCCTTGCTGTAATAACAGCTGCGGTGTGTGTCGCCGCAGGGAAGATAAGTTTAGTTCAGCTACGGTGGGTGCTGTACGGGAATTACAGAGTAGCTGGGCACTTAATAGTTGCATGTGTGACGCCCCGGAGAGGGCAGGTAGACGGTATAGTTGCATGTGTGACGCCCCGGAGAGGGCGGATAGATGGTAGAAGGGAAGTACGAGCAAGTAGTATAAGATGTTCTGGGTTTTTTTTTGGAAAAGAAGAGTAGGAATCCACCCAGAGAAGCTAGAGGGGTAAGGAGACAGGATGAAGGTCACTCTAACCGCCGCAGAGCAATCTAGACTGGTCGAGGACCACCTCCGGGGTCGGCAGGTCCGACTCGGAGAGCCGATGGGAAAGAAAGAAGCAGATAAGTGGGTTAGCAGAAGGGACAAGTATGTGAAGGAGTGGGTAGGAGAGGGATGGGTATCCCGTGACGGCCCATATGGCCGAGGACAGCTAAAAGGGCTGATGCACCAGCTACAGCCGAGGACAGCCCAGTGTCAAGCGGCCATAGATAAGGCCGGGCCACTCCGTCCTGTGAGGGGACTGGAGAAGCGAATCAGAAAGTTAGGAAAGTGGAGGGTTGTAGCTGAGTCATATCTCTCCACTCTACCCGACAGTACTAACCCAACCTACTCTTGCCCCTCTCCCAGTCCTGAAACCCCAAAACCCAAAGGGCCGATGTTTCCCGATATAGGTACCCCCCCCCCTCTCTGTCTCCTCTGATCTAGATCGCCCGGAGCCTGGGGAACCTACTCCCCCTCCCTACTCATCATCTCCTGGAGACATCAATGTCCCTGAGGCGCCCTCCACAACCCAGCACCCCTCTCCTTCCAACCCCATGTACCCCTCTCCTTCCAACCCCATGTACCCCTCTCCTTCCGACCCCATGTACCCCTCTCCTTCCGACCCCATGTACCCCTCTCCTTCCGACCCCATGTACCCCTCTCCTTCCAACCCCATGTACCCCTCCCTTTCCGACCCCACATCCCCGTTCCCGTACCCCTCCTCTTCCAGCCCCACGTACCCCTCCCTTTCCAACCCCATATCCCCGTTCCTGTACCCCTCCCTTTCCAACCCCATATCCCCGTTCCTGTACCCCTCTCTTTCCAACCCCATATCCCCGTTCCTGTACCCCTCCCCTCCCAATCCTACGTTCCCGTCCCTGGGCCCCTTCCCTTCCAAGCCTGACTCCCTGAACCCCTTCCGTACTAACCCTGCACCCCCATACCCTTCCTTTCCCGACCCCGTTCCAGACCCCTTCCCCCGGCTCCTATCCCCCATACCCCTGAAGGCTCCCCAGCCCGCCCGTAGACAGGGCCCTGCCGGGGGGCCCATGATTGACTATTGCGATGTTTACGACTGCGGACCAAGATCCGCGGTCCAGATGACGCCACCAGGACCCTGTGCTGTGCAAGCCCCGGCCATCGTGGTGGGGGATCCCAGAGCATTCGCCCCAGTCGCCGTGACCTGGGGTACCCCGGGAGGACCCACCTGGGTGGTGATGGAGGAACCCAGCCCCGGACCCCAACCGGTCCCCAACCAGTCCCCAGGAAGAAGGCCAGGGATCCTGAAGAAGAAGCCAACTTCCTCCGTTTGGTGGGAAACGAGAAGTCCGAGGAAGAAGAGGGGCTCTCCCCGCCACTACGAGAAGACAAACGGCGGAAATGGAGAAGAGGAGGGGGGAGCCACCAGAGCGGCAGAGACCGACCCTACGACAGAGACGTCGGCCGCCGTGAGATGCCCCCCCCCGACCTAAGACGCTACCCAGAACCTCCCTAGGGTTCATCCTGACTCCTGGGGCCAGGCCCACGCCAGAGACACCTTCTCTTTAGAATCCCAAGCTATTGAGAGGGGGATGAAGACATCAGGCGGGGCCCCAGTGAAACACGCCGACCTGGTCCTTCGACTGGCCGCAAGTATCCAGAACCCAAGAGAAGTGGCGGTCATGAAGTGTCACGGTCATGGCCGAACAGACGATGGCATCACCAAAGGAAACAACGCCGCGGACCAGGCCGCCAAAGATGCGGGGGGATACAACCTGACCCTCCAACTGATGAACCAAGCTGATGAAAGTCCCCGTGGGGGAATTGAAGACCTCGCCCAGATGCAAAGACACGCTAGTCCAGAAGAAGAAAACAGATGGCTGCATACAAAGTGTCGAAGAGACGAAAAGGGAATCTACCGACACCCTGACGGCCGGCCGGCCATCACCACCAGAGCGCTAACTCTGATGATCCACTCTGAACATTCCCGGGGACACCAAAGCCCCCGAGAGACCATCGACCCCATAGAGAGCCACTACTTCCACCCTCACATCTTGGAGATGGCTAAAGAACTCATCCAGAACTGTGTTCCCTGTCAGCTCCACAACCCTCAGAGGGGGATACCTCGTCCCCCGGGGAAATTCCCAGTCCCCCAGCTGCCCTTTCAGGAGACTTTCAGGTGACGACCACTCCCGAGAGGAAGGAGGTGAGCCCAGCGGTCCAACCAGGAGAGTGGGTGTGGGTCAAGGCTGCCAAACGGTCCTTCCCGGAACCCAGGTGGAAAGGTCCATACCAGATCCGCCTGGCCACCCCCTACTCAGCCGCACTCGACACACCTCACGGCCGGAAGTGGCACCACCTGACCCGACTCCGAAAGGCCAACACCCCTGGTACCGACAGCCTCCAAGACATCTGCCAGCGTCTCCAAGAAACCACCGGGACGGAACCCGGAGTTCCAGAGCAGGAGTGACATGCTTCCCGAGGCTCCCCAGCAGCCCCCCGCCCGTCGAGATAAGTGTGACATAGCGATAGAACGTGTGAGATATTTCGTCTATGTAACACTCTGGATCGTAGCCGTGGTGGGGATCATCACAGGACCCAGGCCGCCACCCTGCCCTAGACTGTACCGGCCCCAGACGGAGACTCCCCCTTCTCCCGCAGAGGCCCCGGCCCCTCTAAGACAACGACGACACGTAGCTGTCACAAAGGACGCTGGCCAGGACCCCTGCGTACGAAGGTATGAGGGGGTCACCCTGAACTATGTCATGGGCTCCAACACAATGTTCAGATTCAACCTGTGTTATGTCATAAACTGTGGGGGGGAACCGGCGGCATGGAAAACATATGATGTATATATGTGTGATCAGTATCCCAGTTTTATAGGAAACCCCACCCTGTACAGCGACCGTGTTGGGTGCAGTTCCTGGGAGACGGTGCTGTGGGGAACGGGGAGGTTGTATACAGGGGGCCAGTATGTTAGTGAACAACCTCGATATGCGAAGACCTACCAATTACAACGATCAGGGTCACTAGCAAAAGCCGTTACCGGAAGTGAAGTTGAGATATTTTTCACACTAAAAAATGTCACCTCTAATCCCTATGCCAAAGAGACAGCGGAATGCGGACGAGAAAACAATACGATGTACCTTGCGTTCGGGGTAGATCAGGCCGGACGCGACAAGACCAACCTAATCAAGATAGTATTGTTAAACCCTCGCACTCCTGACGTAAAAGGCAGTGGGTTGCCAACTCGCGGCCCTGAGAAAATAGGCCCCAAATTCGCTCCCCCGATCAAAGATGAACACCCCCACCACGGGGTGTCCACCTTTAATCTAGATACTCTAGGAACCGCAGATTCGATTCTAATGTTAACCCATGGCCCCTCCGATAATCAATGGTTAAGATGGATAATAGCATCGGCCCGAGGGGTGGGAATGGAAGATTGCGTAGCATGCGCAGCAGCCAGACCCCTCCTAGTCAGTGCCCCCATTAGCATGGATCCAGCAACCGACGTTGTAGGAAGCCGATGTGCCATAGCCCTCTTTATGAAAAAAGACCCAGCAAACTGTGCCACCCTGAGTAGTGTGTTCCCTCCCGGACTGAACAACTCCGCCGCCCCCGCGTTTAAAATAGGAGGTAGCAACTATACTTGCCTGCAACGCGATAGAAATGTAACCGGGAATTCTAAGTCTGTGGGGACATTGGCACGGTCTCTTTGTAACACGATCATTAACGTAACTGAGTGGAAGAATGTCACCCGAATTAATATAGGACGGAAGGACCTTTATTGGCTGTGTGGTCCCAATATCCTGTTACTAACCTTACCCCCAACCTGGAGCGGTAGATGTACTCTAGCTCGATTAGTTGTTCCCATAACCATGGTAGGGCCAAAAGGAATCGCCGCTAGGGGTGCCAGAGAGGGTAGGCAGAAGCGGAGTGCCGGTAACGAATGGGACGCCCCCGACCGAGACACCTGGATTGATAGCATAGGGGTCCCTCGCGGAGTCCCCAACGAGTTCAAATTGGTGGATCAAATTGCGGCCGGATTCGAGAACCTCCCCCTAATATCTGCCTTGTTCCCTGTCACCCCCAACAAAAACATTGACCGCATTAATTACATACATTACAATGTGCAGAAGTTGTCAAACCGGACCAGAGACGCCGTGATGGGTCTCTCCGAGCAATTAGCAGCTACTTCCCTAATGGCATTCCAGAACCGACTGGCACTAGACATGCTCCTGGCCGAGAAAGGAGGGGTCTGTGCCATGTTCGGGGATCAGTGTTGTACGTTCATTCCTAATAATACCGCTCCAGATGGTTCCGTCACTAAGGCTTTAGCTGGCTTGAAAGCCCTCTCCAACATGATGGCTGAGGACTCTGGGGTAGAAAGCCCCCTTGAGGAGTGGTTTACGGGAATGTTTGGGAAATGGAAATCATTCATGATGTCATTGTTTATGTCCGTTGCAGTGTTCTCTGCCATTTTGATTACATGCGGGTGTTGCTGTATTCCTTGCATGCGTGCGTTAATTGTGAGGCTAATCAACCGAGCCGTATCTGCTGAAAGTGACCAAAACCTACAGATGCTCTTGCTCTCCACCGGAGAGCAAGAGCTCAATGATTACGAAGAGCGAGAGCTCAATAATAATGTGGAGAATGTGTATGAAATGTACTGAGCTGAATGTACCGCTGTTCCCTACTCAGAGGCCCAGTCCTTTCGCAACTGAATTATAAAATCGGGATGAAGGAAGCCCATTCTGGCGACCGCCCATGAAGTTTGTGTAGAAGGACTGGTGCCGCCCCCTGCCCCTGCTAAAAAAAAAAAAAAAAAGAAACATATAATCCATGCAGTTAACCGTGTGTAACAATGAGTATGATAACCCAAACGATTACATGATAGTATGAATAAGAGTTGTGTGATGTAATGAGTATAATATGCCTACCTGATTTTGCTATAATGATGATGGTAATAGTGTGGTGTGATTTCAATAATGATGATTGTACTTTGATGATTTTATTCCTGCCACGGGTGAATGCGCTCGAACTTTTCGGGTCGAGTTGGTTTCCCTCGCCCCTAATGGGATGGGTCCCCTCTCGTCGTGGAGGAGAAATATTTTGAGGAAAATGCCTATGTGTCTTATTCCAGACGTAATTTCCCAACATGTGAAAGTGCTCCTGAAGAGCACTTGAGAGGGATTGTTGTTGAAAAATTGACCCCCTGCAAGATTGTTGATTTGACCACCCAGACTGTACTCTGTTGTTTTGACAAACCCAGACTGTACTCGGTTGTTTTGACTACCCAGCCTGTGCTCATCAGTCGGACAGCTGACCGTTATTGATTAACCCTCTGAAAAGTCCCTAAGGGGACAGATGACTATTTACTTTGACCCCTTGACCTCCTGAAAGGTTGTTAGTTGGCCAACCTAAACTGTACACACAAAGCGGACAAATTAACTGTCACACACGACCCAGAATGTGCTAAAGCTGAACTAAGACCTATAAATCGTCCCGAGCAACCAAGAACCGAGACCAGACGGGCCTTGAACTCTAAAGCACCCCTAGAAACCAAGAACTGCGACATGACGACACTTAAGATAAGAAACATTCACAGTAAGGAACTACTCCAACAGCCGCTATTTGGAGACGTATGGGGAACAAACATCCCATGACAGAAACCAACCGAGGGAGGGGGGCTTGAATCTGGCTGGGGAGGGACTCCTGGCTATAAGAAGAAAGCCCTAGCCCCCCTTTCGCGCGCTTTTCCGGAGACAAGCTCTATGCAGAGGTGTCTCAGTTCTCCTTTCTGAACTTTTTGGTACCAAAACGGCTAAGTGCCACTCTCACTCTGTGCTCATTTTGATCAGATGCTGTACTTTGTAATTCTACTAAGTTGTTAAATAAACCCAGACACATAGGTGAAACCTCCTTCGTTGTTCCGGCCTTTTTTCTGTTTACCACCGTCCGTCTTAATATTTTTTCACAACAGAAACTAGGCCAATACATATACTGTTCTATAGTGTGTTTGTGTATTATTTAAACACACACAGATATTAACATTTAGGGCATTTAGCAGAAGGTTATGTCCAAAGCGACTTACAAAGTACTGTGTCAGTAGAAAGTAAAACAACAATATATCACTGTCAGTAAAGCAAGGATTTCAATAGAACAAGTTTCCTATGCACTATAATTGCTATTCTAAGTGCACTATAATTACTATTATTGCACTATGTTTTGCTATTATTTCTGGTATACAGCATGGATAGCTAGGGTAAGATGCTAAGTACTATTAATTGCCAGAGTGGCTTTTTTTTGGGGGGGGGGGGGGGGGGGGGGGGCTAGGTAGAGGAGGGAGGTTATGCAGAGTCCAGCTGAACTCAACAACAAATCAGTCTTGAGTCTCTTGCGGAAGCTGTTCCACCCACTGCTCATTCCACCACTGCGGTGCCAAAACAGAAAAAGAGTTGTAACTTGGCTGAGCGACCTTTTGCAACCTTGACCAGAGCACTTGCCCCATGCTGGGGCATGGGGTCTAACCATTGCTTGGAGGTCGGAGGGGGCAGTTCCATTGATAGCCTTGTAGGCCAGCACCATTGTCTTAAATCTGATGCATGCTGCTACAGGGAGCCAGTGGAGAGGGGGGAACATGGGAGAACTTTGGCAGGTTAAACACGAGGCATACTGCGGCTTTCTGGATACACTGCAGAGGTTTGATTATGGAGAGAGGAAGTCCAGCCGGGAACAATTTGCAGTAGTCAAGGCAGGAGATGACGAGCGCCTGGACCAGGAGCTGTGCTTCCCTCGTGAGGAATGGCCAGATCCTGCGGATGTTGTAGAGAGCAAATCTGCAGGATCAGCCACTGCAGTGCAGCACAGTTGATTGGCCACGACCACGCCGAGGTTCCTTGCGGTTGTTAAAGGAGGCACATCAATGCCCTCAACAGTGACCTGCAAGTCCATCTTTCCTTGGCATAGGGGAATTACCAGAGGGATTTTGGAGGGATACCGGTCTGTAGTGCTGGATGTCAGCTGTGTCAAGGGTAGGTTTTTTAAGAAGCGGCTTGACTCTAGCAGTCTTGAAGGACGCTGAAATCAGGCCTGAAGTGAGGGAGGATTTGATGAAGTTGGTGAGGAACGGCACGATATCACTCGCGATGGGAGGGAGGAGGGGATTGCTTGGAGAAGGGGATGGTGTCAATTGGACAGGTGGTGACCTCTTCTGTGGAGAGAGGGGCGAAGCAGGTTAGGTACTTCAGGGGGATTAGAGAAAGAGACAAAGTGGTGGTCAGACACAGGGAGTGGGGTGACAGAGAGAGCTGAGGTACCGCAGGACCTTGTGAAGACGAGAGCATAGTGTCCAGCCCTGTGGGTGGGAGGAGAGACACACACACAGTTGCCCATATGGTACAAGCCATATGCGTGTTACTGAACGTCAAAGTTTGACCTTGTGTTCATACACAAGTGAGTGCGTGTGTATGTGGGTGTGTTGCACTTCGTGGGTTTCACTGTGGATTGTGGAACTTGAGTATGGGTCAGAGTACCATTACAAATCCAGTAATGGTCTAATTGACAACCTGCTGAGAACAATTTGATACATATATGACAGCTCATGTCCTAGTGTCCACACTCATTCTCTCCCTCTCTCTCTCTCTCTCTCTCTCTCTCTCTCTCTCTCTCTCTCTCTCTCTCTCTCTCTCTCACACACACACACAAACACACACAAAGTCACACACACACGCGCGCGCACACAGTACTATATAGCTTCCGTGTTCTATCGGTGACTTAGAACTGGTCCAATGCATATGTTTATGATGTTTCTTTGCTATAAACTCAAATAAGCTGTGTTCTCTTGTACATGTTCAACTTTAATCTCAAAGAACTTGTGGCGTGTTGCCTCTTTCATTTCCCCAATGATGTCAAATTGAAGTTACAGTAGATTAATGGTTTTAACATGTCCATGCGATATTCACCACTGCTTGTTGGCACGGACTTAAGAAACGACATAAACGACACCCAAATATGGAAGTATGTTCATAATATAGTATTCTGAGCCAGACAGTAGAACAGTACAACATTTAGGGCAGACTTGAATAAACACCTTGCACCAGTCTGTCCCAAAAACTAATAAATAGTCAAGCCTTAATAACTTTATGATATCCTAACCAAACAAAGAAAACATTTATTGGCTTTGCATTACAACAATGAAATCATGTTTCTTCTTGACTTGAATGGCAACGGCTCAATCTGCAGTCACCAACTGCGAACCACTTAAAGGCTGTTAGAGGAAAAACATGTTAGCCATCACTAAAACCTTTCTAGCTGTAAGTCAAAGTAAAAAAAAAGTAAAAAAGAAAAGAATGTTAACATCAATTTGTGTCAGACTTTCCCCACACATGGGGGTGCTAGCCTGCCAGCTGCTCTTATTATAAGTTATTATTATACATCCATGGTGTACAGACTTTACTTGCATATACAGTATATATATATATACATATATATATATATATATATATATATATATATATATATATATATATATATATATATATATATATATCCATCCATCCATTTTCTTCCGCTTATCCGGGGTCGGGTCGCGGGGGCAGCAGCCTAAGCAGGGAAGCCCAGACTTCCCTTTCCCCAGCTACTTCGGCCAGCTCTTCCTGGGGGATCCCGAGGCGTTCCCAGGCCAGCCGAGAGACATAGTCTCTCCAGCGTGTCCTGGGTCTTCCCCGGGGTCTCCTACCAGTGGGACGTGCCCTGAACACCTCACCAGGGAGGCGTCCGGGAGGCATCCTAACTAGATGCCCGAGCCACCTCATCTGGCTCCTCTCAACGCGGAGGAGTAGCGGGTCTACTCCGAGCTCCTCCCGGATGACCGAGCTTCTCACCCTATCTCTAAGGGAGAGCCCAGCCACCCTGCGGAGGAAGCTCATTTCGGCTGCTTGTACTCGCGATCTCGTTCTTTCGGTCATTACCCAAAGCTCATGACCATAGGTGAGGGCAGGAACGTAGATCGACTGGTAAATCGAGAGCTTTGCCTTTCGGCTCAGCTCCCTCTTCACCACGACGGATCCGTGCAGAGTCCGCATTACTGCAGACGCCGCACCGATCCGCCTGTCGATCTCCCGCTCCATCCTCCCCTCACTCGTGAACAAGACCCCGAGGTACTTGAACTCCTCCACTTGGGGCAGGATCTCATCCCCGACCCGGAGGGTGCACTCCACCCTTTTCCGGTTGAGGACCATGGACTCGGACTTGGAGGTGCTGATTCTCATCCCGACCGCTTCACACTCGGCTGCGAACCTGTCCAGCGAGAGTTGGAGGTCACGGTCTGATGAAGCCATCAGGACCACATCATCCGCAAAAAGCAGAGACCCAATCCTGAGGTCACCAAACCGGACCCCCTCAACGCCCTGGCTGTGCCTAGAAATCCTGTCCATAAAAATTATGAACAGAATCGGTGACAAAGGGCAGCCCTGGCGGAGTCCAACCCTCACTGGAAACAAGTCCGACTTATTACCGGCAATGCGGACCAAGCTCTGACACCGGTCATACAGGGAACGGACAGCCCGTATTAGGGGGTCCGATACCCCATACTCCCGGAGAACCCCCCACAGGACTCCCCGAGGGACACGGTCGAATGCCTTCTCCAAGTCCACAAAGCACATGTGGACTGGTTGGGCAAACTCCCATGCACCCTCAAGGATCCTGCAGAGGGTGTAGAGCTGGTCCACTGTTCCACGGCCTGGACGAAAACCACATTGCTCCTCCTGGATCCGAGGTTCGACTATCCGACGGACCCTCCTCTCCAGCACCCCTGAATAGACCTTACCAGGGAGGCTGAGGAGTGTGATCCCCCTATAGTTGGAACACACCCTCCGGTCCCCCTTCTTAAAAAGAGGGACCACCACCCCAGTCTGCCAATCCAGGGGCACTGCCCCCGATGTCCACGCGATGCTGCAGAGTCGTGTCAACCAAGACAGCCCCACAACATCCAGGGCCTTAAGGAACTCCGGGCGGACCTCATCCACCCCCGGGGCCCTGCCACCGAGGAGCTTCCTGACCACCTCGGCAACCTCAGCCCCAGAGATAGGAGGGCCCACACCCGAGTCCCCAGGCCCTGCTTCCTTACCGGAAGGCGTGTCGGTGGGATTGAGGAGGTCTTCGAAGTATTCCTTCCACCGATCCACAACGTCCCGAGTCGAGGTCAGCAGCGCACCGTCTCCACCATACACAGTGTTGACGATGCACTGCTTCCCCCTCCTGAGACGCCGGATGGTGGTCCAGAACCTCTTCGAAGCCGTCCGGAAGTCGTTCTCCATGGCCTCACCGAACTCCTCCCATGTCCGGGTTTTTGCCTCGGTAACCGCCACAGCTGCGCTCCGCTTGGCCTGCCGGTACCTGCCTGCTGCCTCTGGAGTCCCACAGGCCAAAAAGGTCCTATAGGACTCCTTCTTCAGTTTGACGGCATCCCTCACCGCCGGTGTCCACCAGCGGGTTCGGGGATTGCCGCCACGGCAGGCACCGACCACCTTGTGGCCACAGCTCTGGTCGGCCGCCTTAACAATGGAGGCGTGGAACATAGCCCACTCGGACTCAATGTCCCCCGCCTCCCCCGGTACATGGTCAAAGCTCTCCCGGAGGTGGGAGTTGAAGCTCTCTCTGACAGGAGACTCTGCCAGACGTTCCCAGCAGACCCTCACGATACGTTTGGGTCTGCCAGGTCTGACCGGCATTCTCCCCCACCATCGCAGCCAACTCACCACCAGGTGGTGATCAGTTGACAGCTCCGCCCCTCTCTTCGCCCGAGTGTCCAAGACATGCGGCCGCAAGTATATATATATATATTAAAAAACACTAGACTAAAGGGACACATTTAGTTAAGCTATAGTTTGAAAGAGTTTGAAATAGTCAAGTTTATGGGCGTTTAATTTAGATATATGGTTAGTTCTGGTTAAGGTTTAGGCATTAGGTTAAGATGGTCAAGTGTAGGCATCCTTTTAAAGATGGTTAATTTTAGGCATTGGGGTTACGTGTCCCCAAAGCACATGTTGGGACAGATGCAAAATAGTGTTTTTGAACTGGAGCGTGATTAAGTGGCTTAAGCTGATCCAAGCAGAAGTGATTTTACAACTCAAATGGGGCACTACTTCCAATTGGAAGAATGTCAAATATTATATAATAGATATTAGATGAACCTAGCCAATTTAATCTCTGAAGTCAGTAATTTTCCAAATCAATGATTCTACAACCTATCAACCACGAGCACTACATCCTCCTTTGATTAATATTGATTAATAATAATAATACAATAAAAATCTCAGTTTACTAATTGATCAAATATTACTTCTAAATTATGCAGGTGGGCAGCAGAGGAAAGAGGCCCAAAATATTGCATGACCATGGGAGCAATCTTTCTGGAGCAACAACCAGAATCTCTGTCTTATCATCATTGAGCTGTAAGAAATGTTCTGCCATCCAGTCCCTAATAGCGTTAAGACAGTCTAGGAGCCTACATAACCTAAAAACCTGACTAGGTTTGAATGGAAAGTTGGATGTCATCCGCAAATAGATGATACGAAATATTACATTTGTTTATAATCAGTCCCAAGGGTAACAAATATCAAGAGAATAACAGGGGCTCAAGACCGAGCTCTGCGAGACACCACAAGACAGTGGAGAGGAATCAGACATAAAGTCTCCAATAGAGTCAAATTTCTGTCAGTAAGATAAGATGAAAACCAGTCTAGTGCTATGCCTGATATGCCCACCCAATGTTTCATAATGTCCCTCAGATGCCTTTGACCAGCCCCATCTACAAGGAAAGGGAAGCTCTGGTGTTGACACCAGCATCTGACACCATACATGGCATCCTTGATAGACTGCCCTCTTAACATGCTCCTTTAGGGCAGCCTTTGTTGGAGGGATTGACTGCACATTGAGCCTCTTTGCAAATAACTTCCTCCTAGCTTGGTCTATGTCTGAGGATGTGCTGTTTCGATCATAGAGCAGGATTATGAACCTTTCAATTGTTGCCATTTGCTCCTGTAGAATGTCATGTGGGGCAGAAGACAATTCTAATAGGGCTCTCCTGGAGGTGGGAGTTTTCTCCTCAAAGCTCTCCTGGAGGTGGGAGTTGAAGCTCTCTCTGACAGGAGACTCTGCCAGACGTTCCCAGCAGACCCTCACAATACGTTTGGGTCTGCCAGGTCTGACCGGCATCCTCCCCCACCATCGTAGCCAACTCACCACCAGGTGGTGATCAGTTGACAGCTCCGCCCCTCTCTTCGCCCGAGTGTCCAAGATATGCGGCCGCAAGTCCGACGACACGACTAAGTTGAGCTGGATACTCGGCTGAAACGAGTATCCGGTACGGATAAAGCACTTTTGCCGAGTACGAGTATTATACGAGTAATACGAGTCAATATCTGTGCTCGGATTGAATGAAAATCCTCATTGGGTAGCTGACTGTGTCAGCGTTCTGTGATAGGCTACAGCGCCCCTCCCTTACACAATGCAGATGTGTTGTTGTGTCCCGCTCTGATCACTCACACACAGAACAGCTCTCTGTCTCTCCCTCAGTCACTCAGGTTCGCGGGTCGTTTTCCATTAATGTTTAGGGTTTCTTCAGCTTCAGGTTTGTTATTACTTAGGTTGGTACTTACTTATGAACCAGTAGAGTTCTGGTAAACGTGGGTTCGTTCAGACGTGGTGCCGACTCGCGTTGCGTCTCTGCCTGTCGGAGATTTTTTTTTCTTTTTCTTTTTTTAACCGTCATCTGGCTGCCTGGCTCTAACCAGTTTTTTTTACTTCACGCACGGTGTCCGACACTTTCTTGCTGTATTTCGTGAAAAAATAAAGCTAGTAGTGGTATAAATATTGGAAATCAAGCTACACACACACTTTCCCTCTCCCTGCCGGTCGTCAGAGTTTTTTTTTTTTTTTTTCAATGCTGATGCTGTCCTGTAAATAGTTTTCTAATCAGCAATAAATAACAATTTCTGATCAACCCATATCAATTGCATGCTTAAAATAACATACCGGTTAAAACCTCGCTCATTTCAAGACAAGACCTACTTCCGGGTTAAACCCCGCCCACTTCCGGGTTAGGCACCGCCCACTCCGAGTACAGATACAGATAATTCATATGGTTAACAGATACAGATACAGATAATGCTGTACTCGCTCATCCCTACTACAAAGTCAATCATCGAACTGCGGCCTCGGGTGTCCTGGTGCCAAGTGCACATATGGACACCCTTATGCTTGAACATGGTGTTCGTTATGGACAATCTGTGACGAGCACAGAAGTCCAATAACTGAACACCACTCGGGTTCAGATCGGGGGGGCCGTTCCTCCCAATCACACCCCTCCAGGTCTCACTGTCGCTGCCAACGTGAGCGTTGAAGTCCCCCAGCAGAACGAGTGAATCCCCAGAGGGAGCACTTTCCAGCACCCCCTCCAAAAAGGGTGGATACTCTGAGCTGCTGTTTGGACCATAGGTACAAACAACAGTCAGGATCCGTCCCCCCACCTGAAGGCGGAGGGAGGCTACCCTCTCGTCTACCGGGGTGAACTCCAACATACAGGCACCAAGCCAGTCAGGGGGCTCTTGCTTCCCTCGCCGGCGTCCGCACCTTTTTGGCTTCTTCGGCATTTCATTAATTAATTTCCACTTCACAACACCCTACCTTACATGATCAATACACCCACATTTACATGACTGAAACCACTGACGTACACACCTCATCCTGGCGTTACATTAAGTTGTGTTACTTTAGTTAAATAAATCTATTTTTTATCAGTTATGCACTGTCTCTCCTGTTGTTGTCATCTCCTTCAAGCCAGGTCATGACAATATGTGCAATGGTCAAGTATAAACAGTCCAGGATGTGCATTAATCGTTAATTTAATGTGTAGTGACTATGGGTGGTGGTGGGGGCGGGGGGGGGGGGGGGGGGGGGGGGGGGTTTAAGAGTCTGTTGCAGTGGGGGTCCCGGGCCTTGTTGATGAGGCCCACTGCAGAAGGAGAAGAAACTGTTTTTATGGCGTGAGATTTTGGACCTCACCCTCCTGCCTCCTGAGGGGGGTGATTCGTTTGTGTCCGGGGTGGGAGGGGTCAGCTACAATCTTCCCTGCCACCTCAGGGTCCTGGAGGCATACAGGTCCTGGAGGGACAGCGGATTGCAGCCAATCACCTTCTCAGCAGAGTGAATGATGCGCTGCAGTATGCCCTTGTCCTTGGCAGTGTACCAGATGATGATGGAGGAGGTGAGGATGGACTCAATGATGTCGGTGTAGAAGTGCACCATCATTGTTTTTGGCAGGTTGAATTTCTTCAGCTGCCGCAGGAAGTACATCCTCTGTTCTGCTTTTTTGGTAAGGAAGCTGATGTTCAGCTCCCACTGGGAGATGATGGAGCCCAGGAAGCGGAAGGACTCCACAGTGTTGACTGGGGTGTCACCCAGGGTGATGGGGGGGCTGGTGGGGCTGCGTTCTTTCGTTAGTCCACAACCATCTTCACTGTCTTTAAAGCATTTAGCTCCAAGTTCTTCTGACTGCACCAGGTTGCCAGATGGTCAATCTCCCACCTGTAGGCGGACTCATCCCCACCAGAGATGAGTCGGAACTTCAGGAGCTTGACGGAGTGGTGACTGGAGGTGCAGCTGTTGGTGCACAGGGAGAAGAGCAGAGGGGAAAGAACGCCGACTTGAGGGGAACCAATGCTTATAATTCGAGAGTCAGAGACGTGTTTTCCCAGCTTCACGTGCTACTTCCTGTCAGACAGGAAGACAGTAATCCACCTGCAGGTGTCAGGCACTTGCAGCTGGAAGAGCATGTCCTGCAGCAGAGGGGATGATGGTGTTGAAGGCAGAGCTGAAATCCACAAACAGGATCCTGGCGTAGGTTCCTGAGGGGTCCGGGTGCTGGAGGATGGAATGAAGGGCCATGTTGACTACTCGCATCATCTACAGTGCATCCTAACATATGTTAGGATGTAGTGTTATGTAGTGGAAGAAGCACTGAAATGTGGAAATATCTACAACATAATCATTACGACTTCTCATCCATCTTTTCATCCGTATTATTTGTATATTATCATTATTTTTCTTTGTATTGACATTGTATTGTAAATGGTGGTTATCCAAATCGCAATCCACCACCTGACTGAATCAGAAGATTGACACTTGCTGGTAACTGAAATTAACCTTAAGCTATTGTCATTGATGCTCAGTCTCTATTCTAATGTTCAGACAATTAGATACATTTCCATATTGTTTGCATTAGTATGGTGAGTGAGGCATTCACACAGAATGAACGGTCTGTTGAATCCGCTATCGCAACAGTATTAAACAAACTGGACGGCATATTTTCTCTAAAAGAAGAATAAACAACTGCACTTTTGTTGATAACAAAGATGTGTTTGCCGTACTTCCGACAAGATTTGCTAAAAGTTTTATTTAGTCACACGTTTTGTTGCTCTGATTCATTTTGGTCTGCACCCATTGATAATGCCCCTTGGAAATCGAAAATGAACTGAGAGTGTTGTGTATTTACTATTCTTTACTGACTTACTGTTTAAGAGGAACTGGAAGCGCACACGGCAGACTACTGACTTAGAATAATTTTAT
Source organism: Merluccius polli (assembly GCA_030340625.1). NCBI lineage: Eukaryota > Metazoa > Chordata > Actinopteri > Gadiformes > Merlucciidae > Merluccius > Merluccius polli. Next base: position 80,124 of record JAOPHQ010003180.1, on the reverse strand, counting down.
TGAAGACCGTTAACTATAGCGCGTAGCTATCTGGGGCAGAGCAGAGTACCAAGAGAGCCCTCTGGTGGCGATTCTGCCTTATACACTTCAGTGCAACCAATGGGTGACCACCTCATTAAGCACCAATCATAATGAACCTACACAACCGATTTACCACACTGGCCAATTCTGTGTTGGGGAACACCACAGCTCCTCCCTTGTAAATTTAAACTTATTTTCTTTTTTCCCCCCCCATATATATACAGTATATATACACTCACCGGCCACTTTATTAGGTACACCTTGCTAGTACCGGGTTGGACCCCCTTTTGCCTTCAGAACTGCCTTAATCCTTCGTGGCACAGATTCAACAAGGTACTGGAAACATTCCTCAGAGAGTTTGGTCCATATTGACATGATAGCATCACGCAGTTGCTGCAGATTTGTCGGCTGCACATCCATGATGCGAATCTCCCGTTCCACCACATCCCAAAGGTGCTCTATTGGATTGAGATCTGGTGACTGTGGAGGCCATTTGAGTACAGTGAACTCATTGTCATGTTCAAGAAACCAGTCTGAGATGATTCGCGCTTTATGACATGGCGCGTTATCCTGCTGGAAGTAGCCATCAGAAGATGGGTACACTGTGGTCATAAAGGGATGGACATGGTCAGCAACAATACTCAGGTAGTCTGTGGCTTTGACACGATGCTCAATTGGTACTAATAAGCCCAAAGTGTGCCAGGAAAATATCCCCCACACCATTACACCACCACCACCAGCCTGAACCGTTGATACAAGGCAGGATGGATCCATGCTTTCATGTTGTTGACGCCAAATTCTGACCCTACCATCCGAATGTCGCAGCAGAAATCGAGACTCATCAGACCAGGCAACGTTTTTCCAATCTTCGATTGTCCAATTTTGGTGAGCCTGTGCGAATTGTAGCCTCAGTTTCCTGTTCTTAGCTGACAGGAGTGGCACCCGGTGTGGTCTTCTGCTGCTGTAGCCCATCCGCCTCAAGGTTCGACGTGTTGTGCGTTCAGAGATGCTCTTCTGCATACCTCTGTTGTAACAAGTGGTTATTTGAGTTACAGTTGCCTTTCTATCAGCTCGAACCAGTCTGGCCATTCTCCTCTGACCTCTAGCATCAACAAGGCATTTGTGCCCACAGAACTGCCGCTCACTGGATATTTTCTCTTTTTCGGACCATTCTCTGTAAACCCTAGAGATGGTTGTGTGTGAAAATCCCAGTAGATCAGCAGTCTCTGAAATACTCAGACCAGCCCGTCTGGCACCAACAACCATGCCACGTTCAAAGTCACTTAAATCACCTTTCTTCCCCATTCTGATGCTCGGTTTGAACTGCAGCAGATCGTCCTGACCATGTCTACATGCCTAAATGCATTGAGTTGCTGCCATGTGATTGGCTGATTAGAAATTTGCGTTAACGAGCAGTTGGACAGGTGTACCTAATAAAGTGGCCGGTGAGTGTATATATATATATATATATATCTTTTACATAACCATGTACAGTATTTCTTCAACAGTAACCATACATTACATTAGACTTATTTTCTTCTTTTTAACCAATCTTCATTTCAGTCACAAGTTCAGTCTATCAGGAGGACGTCTGTCTCTCACAGGACGAGTGTTCCTTTCCACAACTGGCGGTGGTGGTTCCAAAGGTCGTTCTTCCACAACCTGTGGTTCAGGATGTTCTGACACATCAGTGTCTGCATTGAAATCATCAATGTTGCAAGATGCTCTATCACAAGAGTCCATTTGATTCGAATGGTTTGGATTTCCCTTGACACCCAACATCTGGTTCACATGTCTTTTCACACAATTTCCATTTACTTCAACATTGTATGTGACCGGACCCAACACTTCACATATAACTCCATTCAACCATTTCTCCCCTCCCCTGTAATTCTTTACAAACACGTGTTGACCAACCTTGAAAAACACGGGGAAGATCTGGTTCAGACTCAGTCTGCATTCTCTGAGAGAACTCTGGCTTGATAAGCGACAACCTGGTTCGCACCTGTCTTCTCAGAAACAGCTCAGCTGGGGTCTTTCCTGTCTTAGTATGGGGTGTGTTTCTGTATCCAATCAGAAAATTTGGTACACAGTGGTCAAGCGTCATACCACCAATGGCTCTATTCTTGGCAAGGGATTTCTTAAGATTTTGGACCAATCTTTCAGCTAAACCATTACTTGCAGGATGGTATGCAGGCGATTTGATGTGTTTTACTGCATTTTTAGTCAAAAATGACTCAAACTCTTCTGATACGAACTGAGGTCCGTTATCAGTTAAACCTCTTTAGGTAACCCATAAGCTGCAAATAAATTTCTCAGTGCTTCAATTGTCTTAGATGATGTAGTAGTGTTCATGGGAACTATCTCTGGCCATCTAGCATAGGCATCCATCACTACTAAAACATCTGCTTGTGGTCCTCAGCAAAATCAAGATGTACTCTTTCCCATGGACTCGAAGACCATTTCCATGTATGTATTGGTGCGGTAGTAGGCATACTACGCTGCTGCTGACAAATAGTACACTGATTCACTTCACGTTCAATACTGTCATCTAAGGTAGGCCACCAGAATAGACTTCTGGCAAGGGATTTCATTTTAACTATTCCCCAGTGGTGCTCATGTAATTCAGATAATAAGCGGTCTCTCAGTTTATCAGGCACTACCACATGGTAACCCCATAATAAACAATCATCCTCAATGCTGAGCTCTAATTTCCTCTGAAAATAAGGCTTCAGTGACTCATCCTGTACATGTTTAGGCCACCCAGTTAACACCAGCTGTTTAACCACTCTTAACACAGGATCTCTGTCTGTCTCTTTTGCTATTTCTCTAGCAGTAAGAGGTAAGTCTTCCAGGTAAGACACTCTGTAAATCGGGTTTGACACCACATCTACATCAGGCTTCACAGGTAATCTTGATAAGGCATCAGCATTGCAATGCTGCTCTGACTTCTTGTACTGGATTTCGTATGTATACGCTGCCAAGATTAGAGCCCACCTTTGTAATCTAGCAGCGGCCAGGGTTGGCACACCTGTCTTAGGCCCCAAAATTTTCAACAGCGGCTTGTGATCTGTCAGTAACAGGAATTTCCTTCCATAAAGATAATCATGGAATTTCATAACTCCAAATACAAGACCCAGTGCATCTTTTTCCAATTGACAGTAATTCTGTTCTGTTTTCATTAGCATTCTCGATGCAAATGCAATAGGTCTCTCGCTTCCGTCTTTCATTTTGTGGCTGATTACAGCTCCTACTCCATAAGGAGAAGCATCACATGCTAGTACGATTTGTAACTCAGCATCAAAATGTACCAACAATTGATCTGACTGAAGAGACGTCTTTGCACTTTCAAATGCACTTTGACATTTCTCTGACCATTCCCAGGTTGCATCTTTATGCAGCAATGCTGTCATTGGCTGAATAGATAGATTAGGAATAAACTTCCCATAGTAGTTTAACAGAGCTAGGAATGACCTGAGTTCAGTAACATGTTTTGGAACTGCAGCCCTCTGAATAGCATCTGTCTTCTCCTTCATTGGATGTATGCCCATAGCATCAATGACATGTCCTAAGTAGGAAACGCTGTTCTGCATGAAAGCACACTTCTCTCTTTTTACCCTGAGATTGTAAGTTTCAAGTCTGCTAAGAACCTCTTCCAAGTTAGTCAGGTGACTTTCTGTATCTTTTCCAGTAATTAAAATGTCATCTAAATAACAGATGACCTCTTCCATGCCCTGAAGAACCTGATCCATAATCTTTTGGAATATAGCAGGAGCGATAGCGACACCATATGGTAACCTATTGTAGTGATACAAGCCTCTGTGTGTGTTGATAGTCAGGTAATGTCTTGAATTTTCCTCTAACGGGACTTGCGAATAAGCCTGTGACAAGTCTAATTTGGTAAACTGCTGACCTCCTGCTAGTTTAGTAAATAAATCTTGGGTTTTGGGTAGTGGATACTGTTCCACATTCAACCATGAATTTATGGTGACCTTGTAATCTCCACATATTCTCACAGTATCATCCTTTTTAGGCACACAAACAATTGCAATGATTCCTCACTGTAGGTTTTTAGCACACAATTTGCTGGACTAAGTTTTACTTCTTTAAACCTGCGTTTAAACAGAGTTTCAGATATCACCGACACAGCTGCGCCAGTGTCTACCTCCATTTTTACCCTTGTACCATTTACACTGACATACACATAGTAGGGTTTCACAATGTCAACTTTACCCGTATCCATTGCAAAAAGATCAACCCCTCCACTGTCCAATGTCTGACCAGTGTCAATGTTCTTTACTGCATCCACCATGCACCTTGTCAGCCCACCGCCGTCTTCTCTGCTACTGCGGAGCTGAGGCTGGATACGATCTCCATCTGCACGAAGATTGGGAGCGTTGCTCTGGTCCACGTGCTGGGGAGCGTTGCTCTGGTCCACGTGTTGGGGAGCGTTGCTCTGGTCCACGTGCTGGGGAGCGTTGCTCTGGTCCACGTGTTGGGGAGCGTTGCTCTGGTCCACGTGCTGGGGAGCGTTGCTCTGGTCCACGTGCTGGGGAGCGTTGCTCTGGTCCACGTGCTGGGGAGCGTTGCTCTGGTCCACGTGCTGGGGAGCGTTGCTCTGGTCCACGTGTTGGGGAGCGTTGCTCTGGTCCACGTGCCGGGGAGCGTTGCTCTGGTCCACGTGTTGGGGAGCGTTGCTCTGGTCCACGTGCTGGGGAGCGTTGCTCTGGTCCACGTGCTGGGGAGCGTTGCTCTGGTCCACGTGTTGGGGAGCGTTGCTCTGGTCCACGTGCTGGGGAGCGTTGCTCTGGTCCACGTGCTGGGGAGCGTTGCAACATTCCATATGCATGGTCCCTTTCCTTGTGGCCTTGCCATAGCTTCCTTCCTTATGTCCGCGGCATGCTTTTGCAATGTGTCCCTTTTTCTTACACTGGTGACACTCTGCGTCCTTGAACCAGCATTCATCCGATCTGTGACCTTTTCCATTGCAGCGATAGCATGACTTCCCGTTAGCTGTAGACTTTTCCGTAGCCTCTCGATGCTTTAGTGGAGTCTTCTTCTCCACCACATTAGCTTTATAGCTCCTCTGTGCAAACTGTTGCGCACTGTCCTTTGTTACCTCAAAAGAGAGCGCCATTTCTACTGCAAGCTGTAGCGTTAAGTCTTTTGTGTGAGCCGCATTGAGTAACCGATCTATTAGGTCACTGCTCTTAACTCCACAGACGAACCTATCACAGTGCTTCATCTAAAAATGTTCCAAATTTGCACGTGGCTGCTAATTTTCTCAAACTTGCAATGTACTCACTCATCGTTTCGTTTTCCTTTTGGTTTCTTCCGTGAAACTTGCATCTCTCAGCAATAAAGTTGGTTTTCAGAACGTAGTGCTTTTCTAGCATTTCCACCAGTACTTCGTATGTTTTACCCGATGGCTTATCTGGCGCGCACAAATCCATCAGCAAGCTATGCGCCCTTTTTCCTACCACCGTAAGAAAAAACGCTTTGGTTCTCTCTTCTTTAGTGTCCAATCCATTTGCTGCAAAGTACTGCTCTAACTGCTCGCGATAACAATCGAAACTTTCCTCACTTTCCTCGAAGTGGAAATCTTCTGGCTTACCGAATGCCATCTTCTGTTCGATGGTCCTTTCACTCACCGAACGTCTCTCTGGTTCTTCGTCATCGTAGTCTTCTGCCTCACTGGAGCTGCTTGACATACTAACTCTGTGACTTCTTCCAACTTAAACATCCCATCCTCGTCGCCAAACTGTTGTGTATTTACTATTCTTTACTGACTTACTGTTTAAGAGGAACTGGAAGCGCACACGGCAGACTACTGACTTAGAATCATTTTATTGAAGACCGTTAACTATAGCGCGTAGCTATCTGGGGCAGAGCAGAGTACCAAGAGAGCCCCCTGGTGGCGATTCTGCCTTATACACTTCAGTGCAACCAATGGGTGACCACCTCATTAAGCACCAATCATAATGAACCTACACAACCGATTTACCACACTGGCCAATTCTGTGTTGGGGAACACCACAGAGAGGTTCCAGACTAATACGCATTTGTGAATTGGTCTGGCGATGCATGGCTAAGCATAAATAAAGTTTATGCTATTCTCATTATCTCTATTTCATTGTCTCCCTCTCCTCTCTCTTTCATTCTCTCTATTTCTCTTTCATTCTCTCATTCTGTCTCATATTCTCTCTATCCATCTCTCTCTCTCTCTCTCTCTCTCTCTCTCTCTCTCTCTCTCTCATTCTTTGTCTTTAATTCTCTCTATGTCTATTTCTCTCACAGTGGCTCAGGAGATAGAGAGGGTTGTCTGGCAATCGGAAGGTTGCTGGTTTGATCCCAGGCTCCTCCTAGCATCGAGATACCTAACCCTAACTGCTCCTGACGAGCTGGCTGTTGCCTTGCATGGTTGACACACTGTCGTTGTATGAATATATGTATGAATGGGTGAATGCGAGGCAATAATTGTAAAGCACTTTGAGTGGCCACAGTTCTGAAAAGTGCTATATAAATGCAGTCCATTTACCATTTTACCATATCTATTACAAGAACGCTGCATACAATTATAGTTTAAAAAAAGTCCCCAGGATTGGCATGGGAAATGAAAAATGTACTCCAAAGAACACAGTTGTCTACATTATCAATAATGGTAAGACCATGTCAATAATAATTAAGCGAATGAGAGAGAAAAAAACACTACAGTTGATTACAATCAATTTCACCATGAAGTATGTGAAAGGCACACTGTTCTTTTTCCAATGTTAAATGAACAGCCATTAAAATGTATTGACAGGCATGTAATTAGTGGGTACTTTAATGAGGGCTAGGTGGCAATTAGCAACAATACAGATGGATTCCATTGGGTTCACTACTGATTATATGGAAGCCCAACCTTTGATTAGGAAATAAACCTTGCAATAGACCTTTTATTTACATTTAGTCTCTAGTACCTTTATTTAGGCCTTTTGTTCTATGTTGGTTGGCTGTTTACAAAGAATTACAAAACAACACAAGCAGTCAATGCTGACAGCTAATATTGAAATATCTGTCTTGGATTTCACATATATATTTCAGCATACAGGTAGTGGGTTTAGATGCCTGTGTTAGTTTAGCAAGTTCATTCAAGGAGATTGTGCTGAACTGCAGGACGATTGCTTCAGGGGGGGGTCACATGGTGCCGCTCTTGTAGGCTGATCAAGATGAATCGTAGGGGAAGCATCAATTTCTTTTCTCATTGATTCGATTTAGTGTTTGAAGAATTCCATGAAGTTGCTTGCAGAGGGAGGAGCCCACTTTCTGAGTTTTTTTTGCGTTGGACTTTTTACAGTGTCGAAGAGAAACTAAGGGTTGTTTTTGTTTAAAAACTGGAGAACACTGGAGAAGTAGGCGTTTCTAGAAGCGGTCAATATGCGGTTTTATAGCTAAGCAGGCTATCGTGCCATGAAAGACGGTAAGACTTGAAGCTTAGGGTTAGCCATTTGCGTTCTATTTTTTTGCAGCTTTGTTTAAGGATGCGAGTGTCTTGGTTCAAATTTGTTTATTAGGATAAAACCCCTTGAGATGTACCATCTCGTTTTCGAGGGGGTCCCAACATGTATCACAGTAACAACATAACAAAGGCGTGACAAAGATTTAAAAAAAAAAAAAATACAATTATGTACAAGGTACATCCAACAAAAAAAAAAAAAACAAAAAAAAAAAAGACAACAAGAGCACAAACAAAAAGACAAACCAAATACATTTAGTATATCAAAACATTACAACCACTAAGTGGCCAAAATGGCCAAAAACATACAGTAGAGTGTGAGTGGATCATTGTGGCGGGGTAACGTCCGGCCACACGCCACCTAAGTGGCTTTCTTTCGGGGCCCTCCGACACAGGACACGGGTAGATGTAGTTCAAGGTGTTTATTGAGTTTAAGGCCAGATGTTATTCGCCGAGCTGATGGTACAACCAGTCATGACGGTGCTCCTCCTCGAGTGTGTGTGCTGATGGCTGGTTTATCCTGGGTGCCATGATTGCTCATGCACCACAGGTGTGCAGCCCCACCCAGCCAGAGTCCAATCAGTGTGACTCAGGCCAGGTGAGGCTGTAAACCAGCCATCAACAACACACACTCCACATAAACCCTCCACAATCATCAAATATAATCAGGTATAAATATAAGATATAGAAAGTAGGTATAGACAGTAGGTATAGACAGTGACAGCTTCATTGATAACAAGAGCAGTCCATCTTAAAGTGAGAGGACAGGGCATGCTTAAACACAACAAATGCTGAAATAGATCGAATATCAACAGGTAAATTATTCCAATCTGCTTGACTTAAAAGCTCTTTTGCCAGTTGTTTTCTTAACACAAGGGAGAAAGAAATAAAGTTGAGCAGAGTGCCGAACTTGGTAATTAGAGGTAAAAGGTACAAGATACTGTTGTAAATAAGGAGGATAATTAAAATAGATACATTTAAATATAAGTTGAAGCCAGTGAATGTGTCTTCTTTCATTTAGAGATGGCCATTTAAGTGTATCATACATTGTACAGTGATGAGTGAGAAAAGGACATCCAAGGACAAATCTGCAGAGTCTATTATATGCTGTGTTAAGTGGAACAAGGTAAGATTTACATGTGTTTTGATAAACAACATCACAGTAGTCCAGAATCGGAAGTATAAGTTGCGAGGCAAGTTTCTTACGGACACTGCGTGTAAAGCAATTTCTGGATCGATGTAAAACATTGATTCCAAAGTTGATTTTACGTAACACATGATCAACGTGTGATTTGAATGAGAGTTCAGGATCAAGCCATACACCAAGATATTTAATTTTATCAACTTTATGCAGAGAAGTGCCGTCATTACAGGTTATTACACAGGAACCTGGTTTAGATTTAGATTTGAGTTTCTGTCTGGTACCAAAGATCATAATATTGGACTTTGTTTTGTTGAGCAATCATTTATTATGTAAAAGCCAATCTTGTAAGATGTTGAAATCGGACTGAAGAGAAGCTTGAATTTGGGGTAGCTCAGGTTTGGATGTGTATATAACAGTGTCATCGGCATAAAGTTGAACACAACAGTTCTTGAAAATTGATGGTAAATTATTTACATAAATAGAAAAGAGAAGTGGTCCTAATGTTGAACCCTGGGGTACACCTCTATGTTGAATCAAAAGATCAGATTTATTCCCATGTAGGACGACACATTATTTTCTATTATGCAAGGTATGAACTGAACCAGAGAACTGCATTTTCAGAAAGGCCAATAGCATGGAGCTTATCTAAGAGCAGATAGCGATCAACAAAATCGAATGCTTTAGTTAAATCAATAAAAATGGCACCTGTGAGATCACCATTGTCGGCAGCACAGAACACGTCGTTGGTGAATTTAAGTAGGGCAGTAGTTGTGGAGTGGCTAGACCTGAAACCAGATTGAGCTGATGATAAGATATTGTTGATACTGAGATAATGTGAAAGTTGATTATAAATTAATTTTTCGAAGACTTTAGCAATAGAACATATAATAGATATAGGTCTATAATTGTTCAGATCAAGTACATCTCCTCCTTTATGGAGTGGAGTGATGCGCGCAAATTTCCAGATTGATGGTAACTCACATGTAGACAAAGAAAGGTTGAATAGATCAGCAAGTGGATACGTAAGAATATGAGAAGCTAGTTTAATAAACCTGTTTTCTATTCCATCAAGTCCAGCAACACTGTTCACATTTAATTTGTTTATGGCATTTTGAACTTCAGTTGGTAAAATTTTCCTAAAAGAAAAAGAACTGCAGCAAGGTGATATTACTAAAGAAGCCAGTAGTCAAGTGAGAGTCAGGTAATAAGGTAGAACAGACAGAGGAGAAATGCTGATTGAATACTTGGGCAATAGATAAAGAGTCATGTAGTATTGTATTGGCAAATCTTATTTGATTAATAGAATGTTTATCTGCTGTATTAATAATTGTTTTGATTTTGTTCCAGAATTGCTTAGGGTTCTTAACATCACTAGTGAGACATTCTTTATAGTAGTTTGATTTTGCATTACGGGTTTTTGTCTTGCTCATATTTCTCAGCTGCCTGTATACTTCCCAATCAGCATTATCCCTTGTCTGTCGGAATGTTGACCATGCTTTGTCCCTCTGCCTAAACAGACTAATAAGTTCGGGGCTGATCCAAGGGAGATGTCTACCCTTGACCTTAACAGTTTTCCAAGGAGCATTTTTGTCCACAACATCAGTGAACTCAGTATACAGAAAATCCCAGGCATCTTGTACATCAGGTATTAATTGGTATCTGTCCCAGTTGATAGCAATCAAATCATTAATAAATACATCTACATTCAATTTCCTGTATTGTCTGATCTTGATTAGTCTTGGTGGCAATTTAGTTAGTTTGATTTTCCAGACACAGTAGATGATTGAGTGATCACTAAAACAATCAGACAGAACGCCTGACCTTAAAATTCTATTTGGGTGTGAAACAAGTACCCAATCGAGCAGAGATTGGGTTCTAGAGGTGATTCGAGTAGGCTCATTAATTAATTGAGTAACATTTAGACTACTAAGTTTATTTTTTTCTTTATCGGATGACTTATCTAACCAGTTTATGTTGAAATCACCTAGTAAAATGATTTCATTTCTACAGAAAATGGAATTAATGGTGGAGATCAGGCAATTAAAGGACTCTGCAGGAGAAGAGGGTGGCCTATATATGCTACCAATAGTTAGACATTTATTTATATGAAAAATTACTCTAACAAAAACACATTCAAAATGTAGAGGCTCAATTGAGGGTATGACTAATTCAGATACGAGATCAGAGGAAACATATATCGCCACACCTCCACCCCTGGAGCACCTATCAGATATAAATAGAACGTAATTTATGAGATTAATTTCATTATCTGAGATGTTACTGTTGAGCCATGTTTCAGAGAGTGTAATGATGTTAGGCTTATGTAGAACAACCCATGCATGAAGTAAGTCCATTTTAGACACAAGACTCCTAATATTCAAATGAATTATTTTTAGTCCTTTAACCTCATCCATTGTGGGAGCAAAAGTTACCGATGGTACTGTCACTAATCATACATAGGTATGAAAGTTGGATCCAAAAATGCAATACAGGGTTGTAAAGATTCCATGATTCATTAGCTAGAATAGAACAGACAAACAATAGACATAAACACATACACACAAAAAGAATAAACACAAAACAACCACACCCTTCAAGAACAACCCAGCAGCTCCAGACACCATATTCCAGAGCATTTCCGTGAGTAAACCAAACTGTGTAGGTAAAGAGCATCTGTTATAGAGTTGTGACGTTCGCGAACGAACCGAATCTATTGAACGGCTCTTTAACATGAACGATGGGAACCGAGTCGCAGTGGTGAGCCGTTCATTTTCTTCTTCGTTCTTTAAAAAAAAATGTTATCGCTGTCACGCTCACAGCATGCGCACACAAGCACCTCCTCCTACTCCACTGAGACGGAGAGAGCATGCAGAGTGCACTCGTGGTGGAATGTTGATATGCAAATTTCACATGTCAGTCAGAAGCGGTGAAAGGTGATACATGATGAGCAAGTGAAAAGAGCTTTATTTACACTTCGACACATTGTATACAAAGATCCAAAATAATGATGTCACTGTCAAAGCAGAGGGCACCACCTTGCAGAATGTTTACAATGAATGCAGATCAGACATTAAAATCTAGTCCACACATGTTAAATTAAATTATAATCAATATTTAAAATATATCAAACTCAGATATCCGATGTCTAAGTCTGAATAATTCAGATCCAAATCTTACCCTATCATTCCTCCCAGTGATTATTTCCCAGATAAAATGGGTTACCACTAGGCTAGCTTCTTAAAAATAAATTAATATAAATGAGCCAGTCTTTTGAACGGCTCTTTGAAAAGAACGGCTCCTCAAGATCCGGCTCCCTTCAAAGAGCCATAAATCCCATCTCTAATCTATTAAACTCAAGGCTCGTCTGCATTAAATAAGAAAAAAGAAGAAAGTGTAGCTCAAAAAGAGAAAAGAAAACCATGGCACTGGGCTTTTTGTAGATCGCTTTTTAACAATGAGAGGTGCAGCAGAGTCAATGGCTGCAGATAGGGCAGTGTTAAAGTCAACAGTGAGCAAGTGGCAGGGGTAACTTATCTGCCATGGCTGCAGTAGTTGCAGGGGTGATACAAGCCAAGATCCAGCCTGTTTCCACCATTGTGGGTAGGTTGCTGGATTTTAAGCTATTTGAAACCAAATGTATCTATCTGTGATCAGCTAGAAAATTCAGAGAACTCATCCACAAAAAGTGATTACAGGCCCAGTGGGTGGTAAACTATAGCTAAGAAGAATGTTTTTTTCTGCAATGCTTTTTGTTTGTTTGTAGGGGAGAGTGAGGTAAAGTGAGACACTGGGTAATGTGAGACACGCCCTGTATCTAGGCAACAGAACACATTTGTGCCCATGTGACCATTTTGTTTTCAAGCTCCTCCCATTTCCCCTTGCCCATAAAGGAGAGAAGCTCATTTTGCTGATGTAAGCATGTTTTTTTCCAAAAAACATTTTTTTTGCATGTAAAAGTACATTTTCTTGCTGTCAACTTAATCAGCTGTTGTGCCAAAGCAAATTGATTCAGGTAGAAAAACTTATATCATACCTGTTGATGAACTACCAACATATAACATCATGTCATGATGTTAGCTGAAGGTTAGCCTGAATTGCTAAGAAAGGTCATTTTTTCTAAAAAGGTGGAGGTGGGGTAAAGTGAGACAAATGCTGTGGGGTAAAGTGATACAGTGTCTCACTTTACCCAGTGTCTCACTTTTTAGTTTTAAACATATTTTTAATGTAATTAATAATTACAGTAGGCCTAAGGAAGCTGCCAACCCAAGACGCCTGGAGGGACCACACGTAGAGAGCAGCTCTTCGTCTTCCCCTGCAGTCTTCAGGGCTGGAATATAGAGTAGTTGTAGACGCCTAATTGTAGAGAATGACTGATGCTCTAATTGTGGGTCGAGTCCCAGGCTGTTCTAGCTGGCTGTAAGGGTCCTGTGTTCTGACCCCCAGACTGTGTTCTGTTTGCTGAAATTGTTTTTATTGTATTATTATTATTATTATTATTATTATTATTATTATTATTATTATTATTATTATTATTATTATTATTTTAAATGTGTGTGTGTGTGTGGGCTGTGTTCAATTGTACATAGGCTACTGGCATTTTTATATTAAGGCTTTTATATACAGTACATATACAAAATGAATATTTTGTAGTGTATGAGTTCAACACTACAAGGTGAAAAAATGTGCTTAATTGACCAATCCCCATGATTCTGTTACTTGTCCAACATTTGTTCTGGAATGTGAGGTTGTCAAGCTAGTTGTCAGGATTCTAACTGTTGAAACATATGTTGTTATGGTAGTTTCAGAGTGGAAAAAGTAAGTGGATCAGTTTACCCCATTGACTTTTCTGGTCTGTCTCACTTTACCCCTAAACTGGGGTAAAGTGAGACACAAGACCACTTTTTTTAAAAACATCATATTTTCACTGCCCTTCATCCTGAATACATTCTAATAATTTCCATTGCAAGAAAACATCCTGAATTAATGGGAAATGTGTAAATTTAACTGATATATCATTTCAGCTCGCTTGGAGGGGAACAAATGTAAAAAGTGTCTCACTTTACCCCACTCTCCCCTAGGCACTGAGGAGCAGAAAGCAAGCACCTCATAAGATGAAAATTGATATTTCTCTGACAAGTTTCGAATTAGAGATTAGGGCCACTCCACCACCTTTTTTGATTCTCAAGATAATTGTGAGCTAACGTAGTTGGGTGTAGTAGCTTCGTTTAATGGCAGATACACGTCTGGTTTTAACTAGGCTTCACATAGGCCCAGGATATCTATCTTATTTTCAACAATTAGATCCTGGACCAAGAGCGCTTTATTTGAAAGCGATCTGATATTCATAAATCCAATTTTGCGCTCTTTCGATGTATTAATGTTAGGGAGAGTTGGGTTACCACTCTGAGGAAGAGGAAGTTGGAGAAATAACAATGGGATTTTTGCAGATTTACAGTTGCCTTCGCCTACAGTTTTTACACCTCAAGACAGTATGGGGCAGCGCCACAATGCCAATATGTGTAGGTTTACTATAAACTTCCAGTCAGCATTACGTGCTACATCACCCAGGCTAACTAGCTTAGTTAACCCACCCAGTGTGACTCTGCAATGTTGGCTAGTATGTTGCTATCAGGTTTGCTAATTGCCTGCATCCCAGCGTGCTGTAAGTGAATGTGACACGCCTGGCTAAGACATCTATCTATGTTTTCTGACATAATTGTGGCGCCTAACCTAGTAGGCTCTAGTCTAGTCTAATGAGTTGGTGCATGTTTCTCCTCCATGATGTACTTTTTAAGGTTAATTGGATGGCTATAATTGTGGCTTCTCAGCGCTGTGACAGGAAAGCCGTAGATTGTGTAGCTCAAACGCTGTTCCAGCCCATCAAAGAGCTGTTCTCCACACCTGTCATGTTCTCCATGTATGTATCCCTATATGCTTTAACAAGCAGCTAAACACCTGAAATGGTGATGTAAACAAATGCTGGCCATATTAAATAAACTGGTTATCTTAAAGGTCATACTTGCAATGAAAATGAAACAATATGAAAAAAATATGAAATAAATACACATGAAGAATCAATCTTACACACCAACAACGCTAACAAAGGCCTGGAGTGTCTTAAACAATAATGCCAATAATGGACACCAGGGGGTGGCAAAGTGGACAAAATGAAAGTTCAGAGTCAAGCCAGAGGCCCAGGTATTTGGTGTGTTCAACTCTTTGCAGTGGTACCATCAAGACAGGCAATAACATATGAATAAGCATTAGATTTAGACTGCTTTGGCGAGTGCCAAAAATCATAGTATGAGATTTAAGTAGTAATTTATTAGCTGCAAGCCAGTGTTGTAGTATTCACACCAGACTGCAAAGCTGATTCGATCTGTAATAAATTACTTTTAGATGTATATATTACTGTATCGTCTGCATAAAGCTGAACACAACATTCAGAACAGATCGAGGGGATGTCATTAATAAAAATAGAAAATAGAAGTGGACCAAGAGCTGAGCCTTTCGATATTTGGCCCGTGCATACCAGAAACTACCGTATTGGTCCAGATATAAGACAAAGAGGGGTTGTCTTATATTACTTTTAAATGACAATATAACATTTACAATTACAATTTTTCCCCATATGAGATGGATAGCCTAATTGGTATTAGAAATACCAATAGACTACAGTTTATATTCATTTTTATGGTATTTAAATACCATAAGTCGTTAATTTAGAAGTGATTACATTTAAATGTTTTTTTTATTTAAATGTGACAATTTCATCTAAAATATAATGAAAACATGATTTTATTTAAAAGATAAGTAAAAAGTAAAAAAGTAAGTAAAAAACTTTTTTTCTTTATAAAAACAAGATTTGGTCTTCAAAAACTCTTTTTCCAAAAATGAGTCTTGAAAAAGGGGGGGTTTGTCTTATAATCAGGGTCGTCTTATATTCGGACCAATACGGTACTTGAGATCAGAAGTTATCCAGGGGAGATGCCTTCCTTTGACTTTGGTAGTTTTCAAGGGAGCATGTTTATCTAAAACTTTAGTAAATTCAGAATATAAATAGTCCCAAGCATCATGAACATTTGGTATTAGTTGATACGTGTCCCAATTAATTTAAATTAAGTAATTAAAAAATCAATCTATATTCATTTTCGTATATTGCCTGATTTTAATTAATTTGGTTGGCAATTTAGGTAGTTTAATTTTCCAAATACAGTACACAATTGCATGATCACTGAGGCAGTCAGACATAACACCAGCTTTTAAAAATCTATTTGGGTGTGAGACCAGTATCCAGTCAAGGAGAGATTGACATGTAGATGTAACACGAGTGGCCTCACTTATTAACTGAGTTAGGTTCAGATTTCCAAAAATGTTTTTCTTTACGAGAAGACTTAACAATCCAGTTCTTATTGAAGTCACCAAAAATAATTTAATTTCTGCAAGTAATACATTTATAGTAGAAATCATAAAAGTTAAAGGTTTCAGCAGGTGCAGAGGGAGGTCTATAAATGTTTCCAATAGTTATGTACTTATTCTCATGCAGCGTTACCTTTACAAAAATACATTCAAAATGTAAGGGCTCAACTTCGGCGATAATTAACTCATAAACCAGATTAGAGGACACATGTTGCTACGCCACCACCCCTAGTGCCTCTTTTGACTCTTTCCTTCCACTCTCACATCAACACCATTACCCGCACTTGTCACACCGCGGTGAGGGGTGTCCTGTCTTGGGTTTTCTGTCTTGTGAATTTCATGTTTTATTTTGAAAAGTAACTCTCCTCTCGTTTCAGGTCACTTGCCCTTCCTCTTGTGTCACCGGTCTGGCGTCTCCCCTAATCCCTGATTGTTTCCACCTGTGCTCCCTTCCCTCATGTGTATATAGTCTTTGTCTTCCCCTGTCCTTGTTGCCAGAGTATTTCGTTCGTCACTGTCCGTGTACCTCCAGCCTTTGTTCTTTGTCCTGCCAGTGCCACGCCAAGTTCCAAGTTTGTATCTTGATTTTCTGTTTTCCTCTGAGAAAGAGTGATCTTTTGTTTGTAGTTTTTTGGTCAGGTTATTTTGTAGACCTAGAATTTTGTATTTAGCCTTTTGCTCGCCTCCGTTGGAGTGCCTTTTCTTTGTACCTTTTTCAGCTAGATTGTCCAGCAATAAAGCTTGCCTGAACCGTTCGCCATTCTGCATCTGAGTCCTCTTTTTCAGTACCTGCTTGACATTATACTCTGGCCAGAAATGGACCCAGCAGAGGTAGAACGGCTGGCGGAAATCCTACGCACCCAGGAGGCACGTCTCATCCGTCAGGAGGAGTTTCAGACGGCGATGGCAGCGAACATGGGCCACCTCTTCTCCCAGCTACAAGACCTGCTTGGGCAACTCGCTCAACCGGGTGCTGCAGCCCAGCAACGATCACTGCCCCAGCTCCTACCACGCCTGTCAGCGGAACCAGCTGTAAGTTGGCTCCGCCAGCCCAGTATACCGGTGCACCTGGGTTGTGCAAAATATTTTTAATTGACTGCTCCATTCATTTTGAGCTCATGCCCCAAGCATTCCCCACGGACCGGTCAAAAATCGCATTTATGATATCCCACCTTACTGACAGAGCCAAGGCGTGGGCCTCCGCTGAATGGGGGCGGGGGTCATCCATCTGCAACTCTCTCACAGATTTCCAGGCTGCACTGACCAAGACATTTGACCCGGTTACTAGAGGCCTGCACGGGCCTAAAATTTCAGGCCCGGCCTGGCCCGGCCCTCTGGCAATCAGGCCCTAACCCGACCCGGCCCGACAAATTAAGCAATTACTGAGCCCGAACCTGACTAAAAGGGTCCGCTATTTAGACATGACGGTTTCCCGACACTTCGGTTGCGTAATAGTTTCTCAGAAAGCCGACTTGAACAAATAAACAAATAATACTTTTAACACACGATTAACCCTTGCAAAGACAAGCGTTAATGAATTTAATTAGACCTCAATGTCGAAATAACGGGATGTCGCAAAAGCAGCATGTAAAGGACAGCCAGGATAGACCTATAGGCTATATGACATCGGTAAATCTGTATGCGCCGCGGGAGTAGATAAATGAGCAGCACACATGAGCTCCTTGTCCATAGCCAACTTAGTAAGCACCGTGTAAATAAATAAAGGAATTGAATCACTTTGAATTGAATATTTATTAAATAACAATCAAACTATTGTAGGCTATTGCTCACCTAATAAATGCAACAAGTGCAGTATAGACCGCTTCCAACACAGGCCTATTAATAGTACAAAGTAACTGAAAACACTCACATTCTTTGAGTTGGTCCAAATAATCCCCCCCCAAAAAACACAGGCAAACCTATTTACAGTCCATCTGGTTGTTTATTTCGCTGCGCTGTGCAGGAAGAGAATCGCGTCCACGGTCCATGTTTCGACTGAATGGAACGGACGTGACTGAACGACGTGCTGCGTGCTTCCAAAGAAAAAGAGAAATAAAAAGCTGTGCGCGTGAATGTTTTTCTGACATGAATTCTGACATTATAATTGAAAAAAATCATGAATACATAAAACCAACTTTACTAGTGTCAAGCCCGAGCCCGACCCGAGCCCGTGCTATTTATTGAATTTAAGGCCCGTACCCGGCCCAAATTTGCATATTGTGTCGGGGCCCGTCGGGTCCCGACGGGCTTGCAGGCCTCTACCGGTTACCTCCAGCAGAGAAAAAGCGCAGGAGCTGAGCAGCTTGAAACAGGGCAGTGGATCTGTGTGTGACTTTGCCATCCGCTTCCGCACTCTGGCGGCGGAGAGCGGGTGGAACGACACGGCCCTTTACGACGTGTTCCTGAAGGGGCTGGCAGCCCCTTTACAAGATCTTCTTGTTCCGCTGGATTTACCCTCCGACGTAGATTCCCTCATCGCGCTCGCCATAAGGACGGACAACAGGCTCGTTCAGTTTAGACGGCAGCGAGGTGGGAGACCGGCAGCACCAGAAGGACCCGCATGCTCAACTACACCAAGCGGGTCGGCTAATCATCGATCGCCGACGGAGCCGCATCCACACCCCCGCACCGATCGAGAGGTAGAGCCCATGCAGCTGGGGAGAGCTCGATTGACACCGGAGGAACGACGAAAGCGGCAGTTGGAGGGGAGGTGCTTCTACTGTGGTGAGATTGGTCATCTTGTCATCTCATGCCCAGCCAAGGGCGTGAGTCGGGAGTCATGTCGCGGCTTCAAGGCCCGTACCACGCACTCTCACAAAGGTTACCTTAACTCATCACACTGTCACCGATCTGGAGGTGCTCATTGACTCAGACGAGAGTCTGATGGACTGGGGGTTAGCGAAAAAGTTAGGACTCAACTCAGAACCACTAGCAAAACCCATCAGGGCCAGAGCATTAGATGGTAAAGAACTGTTTGCTATCACACACATCAGTGAGCCCGTCCAAATGCACATTGACCGTCACCATGAGCACATTCGCTTCGACCTGTTCACTTCGTCATTTCATTCCCTGATTTTGGGTTAACCATGGTTGTTCCTACATAACCCACACATCGACTGGAAAACGGGGAAGATCATAGAATGGGGAGTGGGTTGTGCTGAGAACTGTGTCATCTCTGCTAGTCTGAAAAAAGAAATGACAGAAATTAACCTTTTTTCTGCAAACCCCGCCACAGACCCAGAGCTTCCGAACCTGAACTCTGTTCCTGCCTGCTATCACCATCTTCGCAAAGTTTTCAGCAAAACTAAGGCCCTGTCTCTCCCGCCCCATCGACCATATGATTGCGCTATAGACCTGATCCCCGGCTCCGGTATCCCTAAGGGTCGCCTGTACTCACCTGTCTCTGGACCTGAGAGAAAGGCCATGAGAGACTACATTACAGCATCTCTAGAGGCAGGTCTGATCCGTCCATCATCATCACCAGCAGGGGCGGGATTCTTCTTTGTGGGTAAAAAAGATGGGTCTCTAAGACCCTGCATTGACTACAGCCCACTCAATGACATTACAATAAAGAATCGTTACCCTCTTCCTCTCATGTCATCCGTCTTTGATCAACTTCAACAGGCCAAAGTGTTCACGAAACTAGACCTCCGAAATGCCTACCACCTGATCCGGGTAAAAGAGGGGGACGAGTGGAAGACGGGGTTTAACACGCCTAGTGGTCACTACGAGTACAGGGTCATGCCGTTTGGACTCACTAATGCTCCCGCGGTTTTCCAAGCCATGATAAACGACGTACTGAGAGACTTCTTAGATCACTTTGTGTACGTTTACTTGGATGACATTCTGATCTACTCTCCCGACCTTAACACACACCATGATCATGTAACCCAGGTTCTAAAAAGATTATTAGAAAACCACTTATACGTCATGCCGACACCGTCTCCTTCCTGGGCTTCATTATAGCTCCTGGAAGAGTGCAGATGGACCCGGCTAAAGTTAGTGCTGTGGCAGATTGGCCTACACCTGACAGCCGCAAAAAGGTTCAGCAATTCTTGGGATTTGCTAACTTTTACAGGCGGTTTGTCAGAAGCTTCAGCGCAATAGCTGCTCCTCTCCATGCTCTTACCTCCACCCAGGTGCAGTTCCACTGGTCTCCAGAAGCAGAGAAAGCCTTCCAGACCCTGAAACAACGCTTCACATCGGCTCCCATCCTTACCATGCTGGATCCACAGCGCCAGTTCGTGGTGGAGGTGGACGCCTCCAACGAGGGAGTAGGAGCAGTCCTGTCACAGCGCTCTGAACGTGATGGCTCTGCGCCTTTCTGTCGCGACGGCTGTCCAAGGCGGAACGAAATTACGATGTCGGCAACCGTGAGCTGTTGGCAGTTAAGATCGCCTTGGAGGAGTGGAGGCACTGGCTAGAGGGGGCCGACCAGCCTTTTATAGTCTGGACAGACCACAAGAATCTAGAATATATCAGAAAGGCTAAAAGACTGAACTCTCGCCAGGCCAGGTGGGCACTTTTTTTTAACCGTTTTTCCTTTTCCCTCTCTTACAGGCCGGGGTCCCGTAACGTCAAACCGGACATTCTGTCACGATTATTCGACCCCAAGCCTGAGGCCAAGCAACCAGAAACCATCCTTCCACTGAACCGTGTGGTCGGGGCGGTGACTTGGCCAATAGAAACAGAGGTAAAGCAGGCTAATGGTGGAGCCCCGTCACCTAGTGGTTGCCCGGATAATCGGTTGTTTGTCCCCACTGAGCTGCGTCCACAGGTGATCCATTGGGCTCACACCTCGCTGCTTTCATGCCATCCGGGAGTTAAACGGACGTTGTTCGTCATCTCCCGGCGCTTCTGGTGGCCATCCATGGAGCCGGAGGTCCGGGAGTACGTGGAGGCATGTTCGGTCTGCGCACGGAACAAGACGTCTTCCAGGTCCCGCATGGGTCTCCTACAGCCGCTTCCCATCCC
This sequence comes from Merluccius polli, assembly GCA_030340625.1. Classification (NCBI taxonomy): domain Eukaryota; kingdom Metazoa; phylum Chordata; class Actinopteri; order Gadiformes; family Merlucciidae; genus Merluccius; species Merluccius polli. The sequence continues at coordinate 59,068 of JAOPHQ010003180.1, read as the reverse complement.
CTCCAGACCGTGGTCAGACATCTCCATCGACTTCGTCACAGGGCTCCCGGTTTCGCAAGGAAACACCACTGTCCTCACAGTAGTCGACAGATTTTCCAAGATGGTAAGATTCATCGCCTTGCCAAAGCTACCATCCGCCAAGGAGACGGCGGAGGTCATGATGACCAGCGTTTTTCGAGTCCATGGGTTCCCCAAGGACATCGTTTCAGACCGGGGGCCCCAGTTTGTATCACGGTTCTGGAGGGAGTTTTGCAGACTCATCGGCGCTAAAGCCAGCCTGACCTCGGGATATCACCCGGAAGCCAATGGCCAGACCGAACGCCTCAATCAACAGCTGGAAACCGGCCTCCGGTGCGTGGTCTCTCAGAACCCCTCCACATGGAGTAAACACCTGGTCTGGGTAGAGTATGCACATAATTCATTGCCTACATCAGCCACCGGTTTCTCTCCCTTTCATTGTGCTTTTGGTTACCAGCCCCCACTCTTCCCGGATAATGAGCTGGAAGTGTCAGTCCCCTCTGCCCATGCCATGATCCAACGCTGCCAGCGCATCTGGGCAGCCGCCCGTCAGGTACTCCTCAGACAGGGGGATTGCGTCAAGAAGGCAGCTGACCGCAAGCGACGACCTGCTCCTGCCTACCAGCCGGGTCAAAGGGTGTGGCTTTCCGCCAAGGACCTGCACCTAAAGGTCCCCTCCAGGAAGCTGGCACCTCGATTCGTCGGACCCTTCCCAGTCACCAGACTGATCGGACCCGCAGCAGTCCGGCTTCGTCTGCCTCGGTCCCTCCGTGTCCACCCCACCTTCCATGTCAGCCAGGTGAAACCAGTCAAGGAGAGCTCTATGGTCCCAGCAACCACACCTCCTCCACCACCGGAGGTGATTGATGGCGGCCCGGTGTACAAGGTCAAGCAGCTATTAGCAGTACGCAATCGGGGCCGAGGCAGACAGTTCCTGGTAGACTGGGAAGGTTACGGACCAGAAGAGAGACAATGGATCCCGTCTCGCCACATCGTGGACCCCACCCTCATCGACGACTTCTACAGGGACCATCCTGAACAGGCTGGGCCGTCAGGTGCCGGCCCTAGAGGGAGGGGTACTGTCACACCGCGGTGAGGGGTGTCCTGTCTTGGGTTTTCTGTCTTGTGAATTTCATGTTTTATTTTGAAAAGTAACTCTCCTCTCGTTTCAGGTCACTTGCCCTTCCTCTTGTGTCACCGGTCTGGCGTCTCCCCTAATCCCTGATTGTTTCCACCTGTGCTCCCTTCCCTCATGTGTATATAGTCTTTGTCTTCCCCTGTCCTTGTTGCCAGAGTATTTCGTTCGTCACTGTCCGTGTACCTCCAGCCTTTGTTCTTTGTCCTGCCAGTGCCACGCCAAGTTCCAAGTTTGTATCTTGATTTTCTGTTTTCCTCTGAGAAAGAGTGATCTTTTGTTTGTAGTTTTTTGGTCAGGTTATTTTGTAGACCTAGAATTTTGTATTTAGCCTTTTTGCTCGCCTCCGTTGGAGTGCCTTTTTTTGTACCTTTTTCAGCTAGATTGTCCAGCAATAAAGCTTGCCTGAACCGTTCGCCATTCTGCATCTGAGTCCTCTTTTTCAGTACCTGCCTGACAGCACTGCATACTTCCATCTCCACAACATCAACAGACTCCGCCCCTCCCTCACCTCCCACACCACCGCCATCCTTGTTCACAGCCTCGTCACCTCCCGTCTGGACTACTGCAATTCTCTCCTCTTCGGCCTCCCCCAAAAGTCCCTCCGTAAACTACAACTGGTCCAAAACTCTGCCGCCCGCATCATCACTAAGACCCCTTCATACCACCACATCACCCCTGTCCTCCAGCAGCTCCACTGGCTCCCTGTAACTCACCGCATTAACTACAAACTCCTCCTGTTTACATACATGGCCATCCACAACCTCGCCCCTCCCTACCTGTCTGACCTGCACATCAACATCCCCACCCGTTCCCTTCGATCCTCCTCCATCCACCTCTCTGTGCCCCCTGCCCGCCTCAGCACTATGGGGGGCAGAGCCTTCAGTCGCTCTGCTCCCCAGCTCTGGAACGCTCTACCTCCCGACCTCCGGAACTGTGACTCTCTCCCCCTTTTCAAATCAAGACTCAAAACCCACCTGTTCCGGACTGCATACTCACTCTGATTCTCTGTCAAAATAATCCATACTGTCATACTGCCATACTTGCCCTATTTATTTTACCTTATTATGTTGATCCCTCCTTATTATGTCTATTTTATCCTGTGTTTGTATATTTTAACCGTGTGATTTTAATGTATTCTTGTACAGTGTCCTTGAGTGACCTGAAAGGCGCTTTTTTAAATAAAATCCATTATTATTATTATTATTGTATCATTTGTAAGTTTAATTTCATTGTTAGATATTCTGTTAGTGAGCCACGTTTCTGAAAAAGTAATAACATGAGCTTTGTAATTCAACCCATACTCGAAATAAATACATTTTTGGTAGGAGGCTTCTGATATTCAAATGTACATAGCAAAGCACTGGCACAAAGATACCAAATACATAATCAGGTACAGCTAAACAAGCAGACAGGACAAACAGACAACACATAACAAACACCCACATAAAAAAATAACCCAAGACCAGCCCAGTAACCCTTGACACCATGGGCCCAAGGATTTTAGTGAATTAGCCAAAACCACTTCCACTCTGAGCTTTTGTCTGTTTAAACAAAGAGAACTATATGTATCTCAAAAAACTAAATGAGTAATTAATAAACAAGAGGCTAGTGATTTAAGTAGAAACGGCTGCTGCATATAACCATAATAGTAACAGAATTAATTAGAGAAACTGCAATACCTTGATGGTTAATTAAGACACTAGACTACCGCTTTACGGCAGCTGTATGTAGACAAAAAAAACACAAAAAAACAAACCTATTCATGGTAAGCCATTTCAGTGAACCAACAGTAGCAGCCAAATAACAGAACTGCGCTTTTGTCTGTTTTGACGAAAATAAATATATTCAGATAAAAAAAAACATGATCTCCCAATGTAGATAAGGAACCCTCAATTCCATTCAATGTGAATCATATCAGTTTTAATCTGCCGGATAGCATCCGGTTTAAATCTGGCCATGATGCATTGTTTTGCGACTTGGCTTGGAAGTTGGCAAAAAAAGATAATCTGTCCTTGTGCCAGACACAGTTGAGAAACTTTTAAGAAATGTAGAGTCAAGTCAATTTCAAGTCAATTGTATTTGTATAGCCCTTAATCAAAGTTATAGTCTCGCAGGGCTTCACAGGCCACACTTATTGAGGCTTCTCCTCCGGGCTACAGCTTCTTATTCTCTGCTAGAGAAGGTAAAAAAGGAGCTGGTATCGCAACCATATATTCTAACATGTTCTCCTGCACTAAATACACTTTTGGAGATTTCTCAACCTTGAATATTTAGCCATGGTTATAAAAACTCAAAAACACATTCAATCCTAACTTTTTATCAGAGTTTTCTGAACTACTGTCAATTGTTCTTTTCAAGTATGATGTGATTTTACTGGGTGATTTTAACTTGCATGTAAATGACTGTTCAGACTCTAGAGCAGTGGAAGTTATGGACCTTGTAACAAGTCTAGATTTTACTCAACATGTGAAGAGTGCCACTCTCAACCGTGGAAATACACTGGACCTTATTTTCACAAAGGGCATTGATGTTAATGTTTCATGTATTTTAGAGGTTCCATTTCTGATTCAATTCAATTCAATTCAATTTTATTTGTATAGCGCCAATTCATAACAGAAGTTATCTCAGGGCGCTTTTCAAATGGAGCAGGTCTAGACCAAACTCCTAATAACATTTACAGAGACCCAACAGTACCACCATGAGCAAGCACTTGGCACGGGGGCAAGGAAAAACTGCCTGTTAAAAGGCAGAAACCTTGGACAGACCCTTCGGCTCTAGGTGGGTGGTCATCTGCCTTGACCAGTTGGGGTGAGAGAGAGAGAGAGAGAGCGAGAGAGAGAGAGAGAGAGAGAGAGAGAGAGAGAGCAAGCAACTACATCAATGCACTAGCACCAATGATGGGGGACAGCGAGCAGCAACAACAGTAACTGTATATAACTGGTAACTGATATTAGCAATGGCAGTCAAGCAGGACCATGGAGGCTCCGCCAGGATCCATGAGAACCTGCGAGACGAGAAAACACAAGAACTCCGGGGAAGAAGTGTTAGTAACATGCATTAATGGGACATGAATGTGTGCACACACAGAGAGAGAGAGAGAGCGAGAGAGCGAGAGACTCAGTGCACCAAGGGAAATCCCCCGATAGTCTAGGCCTATAGCAGCATAACTAAGGGATGGTTCAGGACTCACCTGATCCAGCCCTAACTATAAGCTTTATCAAAGAGGAACGTCTTAAGCCTACTCTTAAATGTGGAGAGGGTGTCTGCCTCCCGAACCACAACTGGAAGCTGGTTCCACTGAAGAGGAGCTTGGTAACTGAAGGCTCTGGCTCCGGTTCTACTTTTAGAAACTATTGGAACCACCAGTAGCCCTGCATTCAGAGAACGCAGTGTTCTAGTGGGGTAGTAGGGTACTATGAGCTCTTTGAGATATGAAGGGGCCTGCCCATGAAGAGCTTTATAGGTGAGGAGGAGGATTTTAAATTCTATTCTAAATTTTACAGGGAGCCAATGCAGAGAAGCTAGTACAGGAGAGATGTGATCTCTTTTCCTAGTTCCTGTCAGTACTCGCGCTGCAGCGTTTTGAATTAATTGGAGCATCTTAATGGATTTATTTGGACAACCTGATAATAAGGAGTTGCAGTAATCCAGCCTTGAGGTAACAAATGCATGGATTAGTTTTTCTGCGTCTGTCTTTGATAGGATGCGTCTGATTTTTGTAATATTACGTAAATGAAAAAAGGCAGTCCTAGAGGTCTGCTTTATGTGGGAATTAAATGACAGATCCTGATCAAAGATAACTCCAAGATTCCTGACAGTGGTGCTAGAGGCCAATGTAATGCCATCTAGAGTAGCTATATCTGTAGACATTAAGTCTCTAAGGTTTTTGGGGCCAAGTACAAGAATTTCGGTTTTCTCTGAGTTTAACATCAGAAAATTGCAGCTCATCCAGGATTTTATGTCTTTAAGACATGTTTGTAATTTAGATAATTGATTAATTTCATCGGGCTTGATCGATAGATATAACTGCGTATCATCTGCATAACAATGAAAGTTAATGGAGTGATTTCTAATAATATCGCCTAAAGGGAGCATATATAAAGTAAATAGTATTGGTCCAAGTACAGAACCTTGTGGAACTCCATGACTAACTGTAGTATTTATTGAAGATTCATCATTCACGTGTACAAACTGTGAACGATCTGATAGATATGACATAAACCAGCTTAGTGCGGTTCCTTTGATGCCAATTTCATGCTCGAGTCTCTGTAAAAGAATACTATGATCAATGGTGTCAAAGGCAGCACTAAGATCTAATAATACAAGTACAGAGACAAGTCCATTGTCAGAAGCAATCAAAAGGTCATTATTAACTTTAACCAGAGCTGTCTCTGTGCTATGATGAACTCTAAATCCTGACTGGAAATCCTCGAATAAACTATTGTTGTGTAGAAAGTCACACAATTGTTTGGCGACTACTTTCTCCAGAATTTTAGACAGAAAGGGGAGATTAGAAATCGGTCTATAGTTGGCTAAAACCCCAGGGTCAAGAGTGGGCTTTTTAAGAAGGGGTTTAATTACAGCTACTTTAAAGGACTGTGGTACATATCCTGATAATAAAGAAAGATTAATCATTTCCAGTAAAGAAGTGCCAATTAAGGGTACAATTTCTTTAAGCAGCCTAGTTGGGATGGGGTCTAACAGACAGGTTGATGACTTCGATGAAGAAATTATAGAAGTTAACTGATGAAGACTGACAGCAGAGAAACACTCCAAATACACATCTAAGTTTGCACCAGTCAAAGTGTCTGATGTTGGAGAGCCTGCGATACCTATTGAGGGCATTTGGTGACTAATTTTCTCTCTAATAGTAATAATTTTATTATAAAAGAAGTTCATGAAGTCATTGCTACTTAAGTTGATGGGGATACATGGCTCAATAGAGCTGTGACTCTCTGTCAGCCTGGCTACAGTGCTGAAGAGGAACCTGGGGTTGTTTTTATTTTCTTCTATTAGTGCCGAGTAAAAGGCTCCTCTGGCATTACGGAGGGCCTTTCTATAATTTTTAAGATTATTTTGCCATATTAAGCGATTTTCTAATAAATTGGAAGCGCGCCATTTCCTTTCTGATTTCCTTGTTTCTTGTTTTAATTGACGGGTTTGTTGGTTGTACCACGGTGCTAGTTTCCTATGTTTTATTATTTTCTGTTTTCTAGGAGCGATAGAATCTAATGTTGATTGTAGAGAGCCTGCAGCACTATTAACAAGATTATCAATTTGGGAGTGACTAAAGTTAATATAGGACTCCGTTATATTCAGATATGGCATTGAATTAAACACTGATGCAATTTCCTCCTTAAATTTAGCTACAGCACTGTCAGATAGACATCTGCTGTAGGAAGTTTTGCTTAATGGCTTATAGTCAAATAATAGAAATTCAAAAGTTATTAAATAATGATCAGATAGGAGAGGATTATGTGGAAAAACTATTAAATGTTCAATATCCATGCCATATGATAGAACAAGGTCAAGAGTGTGATTAAAACAATGGGTTGGTTTATTCACACTCTGACAGAAGCCAATTGAGTCTATTAATGAGGTAAATGCGTTACTAAGGCTGTCATTTGTAACATCCACATGGACATTAAAATCACCTACAATAATTACTTCATCTGATTTAAGAACTAAACTTGATAGAAACTCTGAGAATTCAGATATAAAATCAGAGTACGGTCCAGGAGCGCGGTACACTATAACAAATAGGACTGGCTCCAGTGTTTTCCAGTTTGGGTGAGAAAGACTAAGAGTAATGCTTTCAAATGAATTATAATTTAGTTTTGGTTTAGGGTCCATTAAAACCCCCGAGTCATATATAGCTGCTACTCCACCTCCTCGGCCTGCGCCTCGGGGAATGTGAGTATTAATATGACTGGGGGGGGTGGATTCATTTAGGCTAACATAATCCTCATGGGACAACCAGGTCTCAGTAAGACAAAGCAAATCAATATCATAATCTGATATTAATTCATTCACTAGAACAGCTTTGGATGACAGAGACCTGATATTTAACAGTCCACATTTAATTATTTTATTTTGTGCTACTGAGGAGTTGGTTTTAATTTTTATTAGGCTTTCATGGTTAACTTCTCTTGTTTTTATTTCTTTACATAATGTAGGCGGTCGGGGGACAGACACAGTCTCTATGGGGTGGTGGGTGGGGGGACTGTACTAGAGGAAGCGCAGAGAAGTGTGTTAAACAGCAACTCTGCTTCCTGGTCCCAACTCTGGACTGTCAGGTTTTAGAAATAAACTGCATCATATTCCTGGATAAGAGAGCCGCTCCATCCAACGTGGGATGGATGCCGTCTCTCCCAATCAAACCAGGTTTTCCCCAAAAAGGCTGCCAATTATCAATGAAGCCCACATGGTTTGCTGGACACCACCTGGACAGCCAGCGGTGGAAGGACGCCATGCGGCTATACATGACGTCACTGGTCACATTGGGCAGGGGTCCAGAGAAAACTACGGTGTCCGACATTGTTTTGGCGTATCTACACACCGATTCCACATTAATTTTAGTGACCTCCGATTGGCGTAATCGGGAGTCATTACCGCCGACGTGAATAACAATCTTATGATATTTACGTTTGTCTTTCGCCAGCAGTTTTAAATAGGATTCAACGTCGCCCGCTCTGGCCCCAGGGATACATTTGACTATGGCCGCTGGCTTCGCTAACTTCACGTTTCTGACTATAGAAGAGCCAATAACCAGAGTCTGCTCCTCAGCGGGTGCGTCGCTGAGTGGGGAAAACGTATTAGAAACGTGAATGGGCTGGTGGTGAGCCGTGGGCTTCAGTGGGTTGCCGCTACGCTTCCCCCGGACAGTCACCCACTCTCCGTGGCTTCCCGGCTGCTCGGGGTCTACCGGGGGACGGCTAACTAGAGCTACCGCCGGCCGGCCCGCACAGACTACCGGAGACGGTGTGGTGCGGTACCGGGCCTCTAAGTCACTAATCCTCACCTCCAGCGCACTAAATAAACTACATTTAATACAGGTACCATTATCACTAAAAGAGGTGGAGGAGTAACTAAACATTTGGCACACTGAGCAGGACAGAGGAGCAGAGGAAGAGGGAGAAGACATCGCTAACTGCTAATGCTTAATGTAACTAGCGTGTGAAGACTTAAAATAGCGACTTGTCGCTATTTTAAGTCTAAATGTTTAAGTAAATAACCGCTGTAACGAGTAAAACAAATGTATATTTAGCGTTCACCGACAGCTACAACACCAAACAGTGTACACACAGAGCAAGAGGTAGACCGGAAATGAGTCGATGCTTACCGCATCTGATCCCTCCAGTGTCTTTTTTAGTGTCTCTCTCTGTACTCAAAATAAGTGTTCAGAGACTGACACAAACAGTTTTTGCCATATTGACAGCAACGTTAGGTCTACACTGGCTGAGTGTCTACCTGACATACTAGACTCCTGTAGTACAAATTATGATTCCCTTAATAATCTTACAGACAATCTGAATAGTGCCTTGCTCAAAACACTTGACTCTCTCGCACCTCTTACAACCAGGAAACACACTCGGATGAAAATGCCGCCATGGTTCACAGATGACATCCGTGCACTCAAACAGAACTGCAGAAAACTTGAGCGCAGGTGGCGCATGACAAAACGAGAGATTTCTTGCCTTGCCTGGGCTGAGAATTTTAAGAAGTACAAACGTGCACTCTCAGCTGCTAGGGCAGCATATCTATCTAATTTGATTAACACTAATACAAATAATCCACGGTTTCTGTTTGATACTGTGGCTAAACATACACAGAGTACCCCTGCCAATAGCTCTTCATTCATGGCCGATGATTTTATGAACTTTTTTACAAGCAAAATGGACTCACTCAGAAATAAATTCACCGGTCAACACTCATCTTAGAGTGATGACTATGATCTCTCTGGTCCTTTGATAGATGCAGGCACTGTGACTCAGACCAACTGCAGTCTTTCACAGTTCGAAACAATTTCCCCTGAGGCCCTCACCAGCCTGGTCTGGCCTCCAAACCGACAACCTGCGTATAAGACCCTATACCATCTAACTGTTTCCTGTTTTAAATAGATCTATTCTTAATATTATTAATACGTCGCTCTCCATTGGTTCTGTGCCCTCAGCTTTTAAACCATTTTAAATTAAAACCGCTGCTTAAAAAAACAAATACTGACCCGCAAGTTCTGAACAATTACAGGCCAATCTCCAATCTTCCTTTTGTCAAAACTGCTTGACACTTGCAGACATGGGGACTCGAGTCTGAGACTCGGACTCGAGTGGCACTTAAGTCGCAAAAACAGTGACTTCAGACTTGACTTGGACTCGACCCAAAAGACTTCAGACTTGACTCGGACTCGAGCTTCGAGACTCGTCAACAACTTGTTGGCAAGCTATTGTTGCTTTTTAAATCTAAATTCATTCATATGTTTCTATTTTCTTTTATTGGCGCATATACTTTGGGGAAACGTATGACGAGCTTCATGTCTCCTGCCCTGCAGCCAAAATGCGCAACGTTACGCATGAGCGCACACTCACACATCAAAAAATGCATTGATGATGGCAACACCAAATCCTCCCGCAGTTGTTCCTTTTGTTATTAGTTTCGCGTTCATATAATCCTACCCCGGTGAGAAGATACGGTCCTATTGTATTATTATATCTCCTTTTCCTATAGAGCGTAACAGTGACCGCCCCCTTTTTAACAGCTCCGGTGCCGGAAGTAAATTTCCCATGCATTTATCTCGTCCACTTTTCGTAGAATCCTTATAAAAAGAGTATTAAGCCTTTAACCAAGCCAATCGTTCGTTATGGTAGTCGTGACCATATTATGTTTGATTCGGGATGAGTAGTTCCTCACTCGGTCAACAACATAATGTACACAGTCTTGTACCCTCGGCTTTTCTTCCGTTTTCCAAATTCTTTTTATGCCCGAATCAAACATAATATGGTCACGACTACCATAACGAACGATTGGCTTGGTTAAAGGCTTAATACTCTTTTTATAAGGATTATACGAAAAGTGGACGAGATAAATGCATGGGAAATTTACTTCCGGCACCGGAGCTGTTAAAAAGGGGGCGGTCACTGTTACGCTCTATTAGTGACGTCTCCGCTTCGCCGTCTGTTCGTTGTAAAAAAAATGCTCCCTGTTGCCGTGGGTACGGCAGAATCCGGCGCCAGTGGTTTGCTGAAAATGTACACCAAATAGTAGGGGTGGGAGAAAAAAATCGTTTTAAATCGATTTTTTTGTTCAAAAATCGATTTTAGTTCCTCTAAGCTTAGGTGGGAAAAAGTAACTGCTTTTCTCCAGCAGAGGGCGAAATGTTTTAGTTTGCGGGAACAAAAATATTTTTATTTATTTTATTTTACCTCTTTTATACTGTATGCAGTTGAGGCTTGCCAGCTTCAGTCTTGAAAAGAGAGTGTAGTAGCAGTTAAAATAGTTAGATATTGCTGCTAAATAAATCTTAAAAACTGACTCACATGTGATGTGCATTTTTTTGGTTTGGTGTTTAAAAAAGCAAACAAAAAATCGCAAAAATCGGCAGTATCGAAGACTTGAGACTTGACTTGGACTTGTGGCAAAAGACTTGAGACTTGACTTGAATTTACCCTCAAAGACTTGAGACTTGACTTGGACTCGAGCTCAAAGACTTGAGACTTGACTTGGACTTGCAACAAATGACTTGTGAACATCTCTGGACACTTGACACAAAACTGCTTGACACGACAACAATCTTTTTGAAAAATTTCAATCTGGCTTCCGGTCCCGTCATTCAACTGAAACTGCCTTGACCAGAGTAGTCAATGACCTATTAATTACTATTGATTCAGACCCAACCTCATTGCTGCTGCTCTTCGACCTGAGTGCGTTTGATACTGTGGACTACAGCCAGTGATGCCAGTAACGCGTTAATTAGTAACGCGTTACTCTAATATGACCACGTTTTTCAGTAACAAGTAATCTAACGCGTTACTATTTCCAAACCAGTAATCAGATTGAAGTTACTTATCCAAGTCACTGTGCGTTACTATTTTTATCATTTGCCATTTTCCTTAAAAAGATGCTTTCTTCTTGCGTCTCGGGGAGTGACGTTATGCATGCGGTTTCGTGGTTTTTGACGAGGTTTGAGCTGGAAAATCTCGCTGTCACCTGACACTGCCAAGCAACCAGCGGCACAAATGTCAACAACAACAATGGAGGGAGGAGAGAGATGCGCGTTTACTCGGTGGAAATATAGTCACTATTTTGACTTTGTGTCAATGAAAGATGATAATATTAAGGTTTGGTGTACACTCTGTGCTGGCGACAAAGTGTTATCCAGCTTCAAAAACACTACCGTATTTTCCGCACTATAGGGCGCACTGGATTATAAGGCGCACTGTCAATGAATGGTCTATTTTCGAACTTTTTTCATATATAAAGCCAAGGGAGTAGGTTTGATTTTGAGATTGGTGGGGACACAAAAGTGCTCCAAGGCAGCACTCTTGAAAGTTTACTCTTTTTTTTTACATTAGCAATCATAATTTCACGTCATGCAGATGTTATAGGGTAAAGCAACTAAAATGAAAGCCAAGGAGACAACTTCGAAGAGTTCTCATCTTTACTCTTTAGTGTAGGGCTGTAGTGCAACTATGCATCATACTGTCAATTAACATAGCCTACTGTCCATCAACAACATCTGAATGAATGCAATACAACATTGTGCATAAACAAATGAACTGTAATAATATTTTACCCGACTTGTGTTTAAATCACTCACAATGTACTGTAAATGTGTTTGTCACTAATACTCAAATACAAGCAGATTAGTGTCCACTGGTTGTTCCTATTTGAAAGAGCCAAACACATGCCTACGCCGGTCTGTAACAGAAATGAACTGCTGGCAGATTTCTCTCAAGTCAGTATTGTCCTGTTTTCCCTGATGGACATGGCACACAGCAAGATTGTTCAGTCTTACTTGTGTCATGGTGGCTCTAAGCCATGTTTTAAGTCTCCTAAGAGCACTGAAACTTCTTTCAGCCTCAGCTGATGAAACTGGGATGACTAAAAGCAGCCTAACAAGGGATTCAACAAGCCTCTCACTTCAACTGTCAAACCTCTCATTATGTCAGCCACTTCAGCACTAGATTTGAAAGTGTATTTGGACCTAAACATGGCTAGTTGGACCTTTAATCTGTCCCTGTTTAGCTCTGGGTATTGATCAACAATGTCCTTCACTTCTCCAGTCAGGAGAGTTTCCTCCAGCTTCTGCAAGACATCTAGATCTGGTTGGTTGAACCTCTCCTCAAACTGAATATGCACACTATCTAACATTTTGTAGAACTCTGTTCTATAATGCTCCTCAGCTGACTTGGGAGTGTGCTGGCTAACCTCACTAGTGTATCGTTTTGGTGGCTTTCTTTGGTGAGGAATCTGGATGGGCTCAATCCCAAGAGAGTCAACCATTGCCACTGCTTTCTCAAAAACCTCATGAAAGCTCTCCTCACTTATTTTGCCATCTACAGTAGATCTGACACAATCTATGGCACTTCTCATCCCTGCAACAGTTTCAGTCCTTTTTGGTAGAGATGTGCTCAGACACTCCAGCTTCTCATCACTTCTAATGCCAGACAAAGTCCAAGCACAGTTTTCCCTTTCTCAAACCTCTCTCGCAGACCATTTGCTCTCATGCCTGTGTTAGACCCACTTGCTGCCATCTTTTCCTCTTACTGTCCACCTGGTTGGGCAAAGTGGTCTGAGTGACTTCACTGGTCCTTCTGAACTTACTGCTGAAGAAAATATGTTTTTGAATTTTCCAGATTGTTTGCTTAATGTTCCTAGCTCATGCACCCACTGCAAGGAATCATTTATCAAAGGACTGGCTCTGCATGCAGACTGTGTGATCAGGTTAAGACAGTGTGCCCCACAATGCACAAACAATGCCAATGGTTGCTGTCTCTTCAGTTCTGCTTGTGCTCCAGAATATTTGCCTGACATATTCGCAGCACCATCATATGTCTGGGCTCTTAACCCAGAAATGGAAATATTGAGCCTCAAATGGACATCCTCAGCCATTTTTGCGATCTCAACTCCAGTGGTACCAGGGACCTCATACAAACCAATAAAAACCTCATGTGGTACCAGGTCATGGTCCACATATCTTAAACAAATGGACTCTTGCTCTGTTCCTGAGACATCTTGTGTGCCATCAATAATGAGTGAGTACTGCAAAACTGGTAGCAACTGGATGGACTGTGCAATACTCCTGACAATACAGTTTCCTAACATTTGCAAAATCTCATTTTGCACTTGAGGAGAGGTATAGTCATGACAGTGAGTTAGCCAAGCACGGAGACGTGCATCATCCTTGGCTTTGAATTTCAAAAGCTGAAATAGATTGCTATCTTGTGTCTCATGGCCTCTCAGTGCTATGCCCTGCCTGGCAAGGTACTGTATTGATCCCACAATATTTTGCAGGCAGTGCCTAGCATCCTCTTGTTGTTGTGCCTATGCACTTGAGAGCTGTGTATCTATTGGGCTTCTCTCCTGAGCACTAACTGTCATGGCATGGTGGTGGGATTTGCTGTTTTGATGCCGCTGAAAACTGGCAAGTGCATTCTTCCAATTACTGAATCCCTTTGATGAAAAGGCAGGGTCTGCCTTTTTGGACAGTTCACTTTTCTTTATGGTGTATGTTTTCACACAGTGAAAACACAGAACACACTTGATGGAGGAGCTATAGTGCAACCATGGATACTGCTTGTACCAACTTGCTTGGAAATGGAGGATCCTGTTTGATAGCTGTTGAGCTGGAATGTTTTTTGGGTCAGGTTGGTTGGGCTTGTCCAGAATATCCTCCTGATTACTGCCACTCCCTGTCACTCTCCCTGCCACTCTCTCCAGGTGGATCAGTTTCCTTATGAATAAACCACAATATAAATTTGACAACTGTATCCATGTAGCAATACATGAGGCATCTCATGAACACCAGACTTGATATAAAGCTCTGATTTTAAAGCCACATAGGTGAAGCATTGCTATTCAGATCATCACACTAACATTTGTCACAGTGCTGAATCTCATGACTAACATAATCCATCATTATTTAATCTCACCTGTGAATTTGCAGCCTCTCTTTCAGCTTCTCCTCCTCTATCTCCTCCAGCCTCTCCATCTGCTCCAGCCTCTCCTTCTCTACCTCCTCCTGCTTCTCTTCCTTCATCTGCTCCAGCCTCTCCTTCTCTACCTCCTCCTGCTTCTCTTCCTTCATCTGCTCCAGCCTCTTCTCTACCTCCTCCTGCTTCTCTTCCTTCATCTGCTTCAGCCTCTCCTTCTCTACCTCCTCCTGCTTCTCTTTCTTCATCTGCTTCAGCCTCTCCTTCTCCACCTCCTCCTGCTTCTCTTCCTTCATCTGCTCCAGCCTCTCCTTCTCTACCTCCTCCTGCTTCTCTTCCTTCATCTGCTCCAGCCTCTCCTTCTCTACCTCCTCCTGCCTCTCTTCCTCTAACTTCTCTGGCCTCTCCTCCTCCATCTCCTCCAGCCTCTCTGCTGTCTGTCACCTTACAAAAATATGTTGATGCATGACATGAACAGATACATTAGGGATACAATGATCATAGAGCTTGATGGTACAGTTTCTGCCTGAGCAAAAAGGCTTTTACTAAATATTAATATTACTTAATATTAATTAATTATATCTTATAATTGTAAAATCACATGATCATCTAGTGAGGTTTTATTGTATTTCCACCACAAAATGTTGTTCATTTTTATTTTCAAACCGTTGCTCACTTCTACACAAATACATGAAACTAAAAAATAATTTTAAAAAAGTGTATCTTTTTGGCATTAAATATTCTCTTTTATTCAATATTGTTGAGCCTCTATACACCCTTGAAGTCACTTACAGTTTGACTCCTAAAGAAGTCTCTTATATCCCGTTTTCTTTTCTTTGACATCCTTCAAATCCTACAGCACACACGCACGCAAACAGACACAAACACAATGTAAATCACACCACTGATATTAAAATCCATCTAGCTAACGTGTCCCAGGAACAACAAATGCCGAACATGTTGACAACTTACACTCGCAGTTGCAATGCCTCTCATCCGGTCGCTAGCAGCTAGCATGTAGGCTAGCTTTTACAAGCAGAAGTTAGCATGAAACCGGCAGCCAATCAGGGAGCGATATTTAGGTTAGAGGCGGGACTTCTAGCAGAGACCGACATTTAACCCTTTGTGTGCCATAATCATTGACTAAACCAGGCCTGGGGAATCTGTTCCACAAAGGGCCGGTGTGGCTGCAGGTTTTTGTTCAAACCAACCAAGAGCACACAGTTTGACCAATCAGCTCTCTGAAGACTGAGATCAGTTGATTAAATGAGTCAAGTCTGGTGTGCTGCTGCTTGGTTTGAACAAAAACCTGCAGCCACACCGGCCCTTTGTGGAACAGATTCCCCAGGCCTGGACTAAACATTACGGGCAGCGGTTGTATTGATAGTGACTACACAGTAGCAGCTGGATATTGGTAGGGACGTGTCATTAGTGTCCCTACCCAATTCTACGCCCTTGTATAAAGCGCACCGGACTATAAGGCGCATTAAGCGAAACAAAACAGTCAGATAAGTCAGTCAGTCAAACTTTATTAAACACGTTCACAATAACTCTCAACATTGTTCAAATGTTAATGAGCGCATTCACAATAACTCCCAACCTTGTTCAGTTGTAACACGTAAAAAAAACAGTCTGATATCGCTAAATCAAACGTTAGCGTATTCACAATAACTCCCAACCTTGTTCAGTTGTAACACGTAAAAAAAAAACACAGTCTGATATCGCTAAATCAAACGTTAGCATATTCAGTTTGAAGTCCGCGTCGTAAGCGTGTCTCTTGACAGGTGCCATTTTGGGGTCTTTATACACACACACTATAATATTATGGTGAAGCACGTGTATTACTCCGTGACGCTCCTGACTACGGTAGCCATAACAACCAGAATTAATCCATATATAAGGTGCTCCGGATTATAAGGCGCACTGTCATTTTTTGAGAAAATTAAAGGCTTTTAAGTGCGTCTTATAGTGTGGAAAATACGGTACTTCAAATTTGAAGAAGCATTTGGAGTCGCAGCACGGTACAGTGAAACTTAAAGAGAAAGTCCCACCAGGTGGTGCTGGTGCAAAACAGAGAGCTACGACTAATTCAGGAGGTCCCCCACCCAAACAACAAAAGTTGAGGCGGCGGGGGGTGTTGTCGGCAGCTGCTGAATGTAACTAATAAAGTAACTTGTAATCTAACTTAGTTACTTTTAAAATCAAGTAATCAGTAAAGTAACTAAGTTACTTTTTACAGGAGTAATCAGTAATCCAATTACATTTTCAAGGTAACTGTGGCATCCAGGGCATTTCATGGTTTCAGTCAATAATACAATCTCTGAATTCTCTGAAGTAAAGTTTTGTAAAGTCTTGGCCCTATGCTCTTCTGTATCTATATGCTTCCCCTTGGTGATATCATCTGCAAACAGATGATTGATTATTGTAATGTTTTGTTTTCTGGTCTTCCTAATTGTGCCACTAGAGGTCTTCAACTTCAGAATGCTGCCGCCAGAATCTTGACAAAAACTAGAAAGCACCGATTCTGGCCTCTCTTCATTGGCTTCCAGTGCAAGCTCGAGCTGATTTTGTTCCTTTTTTTAACCTATAAGGCCTTGCATGGACTTGCACCTCATTTATCTGAGCTAATTTTAAAAAAAAAAATCAGTTTGTTTCAGAGCATTCTCTTACCGTGTCCCTCATCTCTGGAATGGCCTCCCACTACATGTTAAAGAAGCACCCTCAGTAGACACTTTTAAATCCAGATTGAAAACCCACCTCTTTGCATTATACTATAGCCTACAATAAAAGATCACCTTTGAAACATCCTTATTGTAACTGTTTTATTGTTGTATCTTAATTTTTGTCCTGTGTATTCTTTTAAATGTAAAGTGTATCGGGACCATCCTGCATGGTAATTTTACACTTTAAATAAAATTGATTGATTGAAAGTTCCTGTGTCAAAAATCTTGGTGT
Organism: Merluccius polli; assembly: GCA_030340625.1. Lineage (NCBI taxonomy): Eukaryota > Metazoa > Chordata > Actinopteri > Gadiformes > Merlucciidae > Merluccius > Merluccius polli. The sequence continues at coordinate 41,809 of JAOPHQ010003180.1, read as the reverse complement.
CTAGTTCGACCCCATGCTTTCTTATATAGTTGAGTTTTTTTTATACAATCCACAACTTTTGGCTCACCAATTGACCTCCCCCCTACTGGGCCACCCTCCCAACCACTACAACCACTGGCCTCAAGCTCAACTCTACTACACAGCTCCCCCCTCTTTCTCTCTCTCCTCCTGATTCTTTCTCCATCTACCTTTTTTTCACTCTGGTGGGTGGTTGTTTCTGTAATGGTGCTATTCTGTCCCCATATGCTCCCCACCACCTCTTCTTCCTGATCTTCCTCCTCTTCATCCTGCCCCCCTCTTCTTCTCTGGTGGCTAGAGCAGACATGTTGCACTGGGAGACGGTTGGAGATGGTTGGAAGCAGATTTCTTTTGGAGTCAAAGGGGAGGGGGGGGGGAGATGGAGGTATGAAGAAATGAAAAAGAAGAGGGGGAAAAAGGCGATAGAGATCTCTGCAGATCTAGAACCCACTGCTGGAATCCCCTGATTTGAAACCCACACCGCTCTGAATCTAACACTGGGAACATGCTTTGAGTTCGCTTGTTGTTCTGCAGCTCGCCTGCTTCTATCAAATAACCGTTTAGCAATTCACGTAGTAAATCCATTCCATTGAGGCTGTGTGGAAGATCCTCCAGTGCAGACACATGGGTGCGTCCCGATGATGAAATACAGTATTCCAGGGAGCCGCTGCTATCTGCCTGCTGTGAGGAATTGAGTCTCTGACCTTTTCCGGCACACTCTGTCACACTCTATGCAGAGACAGGATGATGCAGTCCTACTACTACAGGATGATGTAGCCCTTCCTCCTCTGGAGTCCCATGGATGCTTAATTCAAATGACAGTTTGTCCATGGCACATCACTACATGGCACCCAGGAGTTATGTTCACAGTTTATGGTTTTTAATTGCGCAACCATGTGCTTGAAAACTTTCACAGGGCTACACACACACACCCACCTTCACAAAAACAATTTGTGAAATAAATAGAATAGAATAGAATACAACTTTATTGAAATTCATATTGTTACAGCAGCAACAGATACAACAAGACAAAAAATTTAACAGTATTACTGTTTCTGTGCAACGTCAGCAATAAATAGCTACAAATAAATAAATAAGATAAAAGCCTATGTGTTATTAAAGTGCAACGTCCGTGCTAGGACCTGTGTGTGCACGTGATTCCATTCCTTTCAGGCGCTGTTGAACAGTCTGATGGCTGTGGGAAGAAAAGAGCACCTGAACCTCTCTGTACTGCACCTGGGGAGAATAAGTCTCTGGCTGAATGTACTCCCCCTCGACCACAGCTCCTCATAGAGGGGGTGGGAGGGGTTTTGTAAGATGCTGTCGATCTTGTCCCTTATCCTCCTCTCCGTCACTGCCTCCAAACTGTCCAGTTTGTGACCCACCACACTACTGGCCTTCCTCACCAGCCTGTTGATCCTGTTCCGCTCTCCCTCCTTGATGCCTTTTTTGCACACCACAGCAAAAAACAATGTGCTGGCCACCATAGATTGGTAAAAGGTGGCCAACAGTTTGCTGCACACATTGAAGGACCTGAGCCTCCATAGGAAATACATACGGCTCTGCCCCTTCCTGTACACAGCATCCGTGTTGTCCTTCCAGTCCAGCCTGTTATTGATGTGGACCCCCCAGGGACTTATAGGAGTGCACTATCTCCACCTCCTCCCCCTGGATGGTAATGGGGATTGGGGGCCTCCTGCTCCTCCAGAAGTCCATCACCAGCTCTTTGATTTTTGTGATGTTGAGCTTGAGATGGTTCTCCTCCGACCAGCGGACAAAGCTCTCCACCACACCTCTGTACTCCTCCTCATCGTCCTCGCTGATACAGCCGACAATAGAGTAGTCGTCCGAGAATTTCTGGAGGTGACACTTGCTGGTGTTGTTTTTGTAGTCTGAGGTGTAGATGGTGAAGAGGACCGGTGACAACACTGTTCCCTGCGGTGCACCAGTGCTTCCTGTCACCACATCAGACAGTGTTGACTGCAGTCTGACGTATTGTGGCCTGCTGGATAGGTAGTCTGTGATCCAGGCCACCATGTCATGGTCCACCTGCATGGCATGGAGCTTCTCTGCAAGCAGGGAGGGCTGGATGGTGTCAAATGCACTGGAGAAGTCGAAGAACATCACTCTCACTGAGCTCCCAGACCCCTCCAGGTGTGAGGCAGCCCTATGCAACAGGAAAATGATGGCGTTGTCCACACCAACTTTGGCCCGGTATGCAAACTGCAGAGGGTCCATTTAACTGCTCACCTGGGGCCACAGCTGCTGTAGAACCAGTCTCTCAAAGACTTTCATGATATATGAGGTCAGTGCCACTGGCCTATAGTCATTGAGAGTCCTGGGATATTTCACCTTTGGCACTGGGATAATGCAGGTCTTCCACAGCTGGGGAACCCTCCTCAGTTCCAAAGAGAGGCGGAACATGCAGTGGAACACCTCAGCCAGCTGTCCTGCACATGCCCTGAGCAGTCTGGGGTGGATGTGGTCTGGGCCCATTGCCTTCTTGGCTCTGAGCTTGGATAGCTCCCGTCTCACCTGGCTCGATGTAAAAAGTGGCCTGGGGGAGTGGGGTGGGTGGGGTCATCAAGATGTTAGTGTGGGAGGGGACTATGTCACCTCCTGCCCTGTCTCCTGCAGCAGTTACGTTGGGGCATGGAAAAGGAACAGGAGGGGGAAGAAGTGTGCAGTAGCCGCCCAGGTGAAGGTGTGGGTAGGGGGGTTGTGGCTTGGGCTGAGTTGGGCTCAGCGCACCCCTCGTGGTGTGGGCTGAGTCAAACCGGTTGAAGTGCTGGTTGAGTTCATTGGCAAAATCGTGGCTCCCCTCTCCAGCTGGACCAGATGAATTTAGCCCTGTTATCTCCTTCATCCCCCTCCACACCTCTTTGGCATTTCTCTGCTGAAGCTTGCTCTCCAGCCTCCCTTTGTAGCTGTTCTTGGCCCTTCTCAGCTCTCTCTTCAGCTCCTTCTGGACTGCCCTCACCTCCTCCCTGTCTCCAGACATGAATGCCATTTTTTTCCTGTTCAGGAGGAACTTGATGTCCTTGTTAATCCAGGGCTTGTTGTTCGGGAAACACCTGATCATTCTCGTGGAAACAACATTGTCCAGGAACAAATCCCAGTAGCTCTACAACAGTAAAAAGAAGGTAGAAACTACCTTATTTTACTGTTGTAGAGCTAGGGATACACTTCTAAACGATTTTACTGTTATATCCATTAGGAACATTTTGAAACATGAGACGTAATCGGGTTATTTACGCTTTAGTTAGGCTATTGTTGAGGGCGGGGTACTTTGTAATTCACCTATTATGTAGAAATATTAACCAAACGATGGCTCTATAGAGAGGAGTGCTGTTGCCCGATCGTCTCCTCAGCAGGTAGGCCTGCCGCTACATCTACCGGTGATTGCGTCTTTAGTTCCCCGTGTCAGATCGCTGTAATTGGGAGCATGAATATCTGTTGAATATCCAATATCTTTAAGACAATAAGCTAGGCACATAAATTATTTGATTTTTTATAATTGAATGACTATTTTAGAATGTTAAAATCATGACCCAACTATAGTCGACACAAAGCTGTCACAAGGGGATGCGCCTACAGTTATATTTCAAACAAAACTTTTAGGCTATTTATTAGACCAAAGTAAACATAGGCCTATTGAAATATCCCGATGTTCTGGTATGTTCACAGTCAAAGCCTATCAAGTGTTAACATATTTAGATGATATACCATGTTGGTTGTTGAGCTGTGATAAGAAATCTTCTAAGCAATGCAAAGTTTACATTCCACTTTTTTGTCATCCTTTTAAACACAATGCTGCCACACAGATTTCTTCTTTGACATTAGTTTGAAGCCACCAGTAACTGTTCAGTAAATTAGGCCTTGCAGTCTCCAGGTGGGCAAGTTCAAAGTTGTGAAAATGGGGGTGTTTTGACTTCCTGTCTTAAAGTATTATATTCTAAAACATACGATTATTAAAACAGAAACACATTTGTTGAGTAAAATATATTTAGATATTATATTTATTCATAATCAATGTTCAATTTCAATTTAAAACACAATATAGCAAAAACTCAAACTCACTCAAAAATAAAATAAATCAGGCATATGTACCTCCCAAGTCCTACCCCCGAAAATAATGCTTTTCTTCTTATGAAATTAATGCCAGCGATTGTCCGACCAATGAGAATTTCGTTGGACAAATATCGACCAAACAATCCGTAGATATATAAACGTAGATGCCGCATCCGGGCTTGTGAGATGCTTCTCTGTCTCCGCCATCTTGCTCATCTGTGCTACTTTTGGATGTTCATCACTCAAAGAAGTGTTTTTGTACTGCCACTATTAGGCCTGTCAGAATCTTTATATACTGTATATTGCAAAGATTTTCCTAAATAGCAGCACCAGTTGGTGCCAGGGAAAATATTTGCAGTGTTGATTTTACATGTTGGTGAATGTTTCATTTTTCTAACATCATCCAACTCACAGGACTATGTAAACAGCTAGATTAAAATAAATGATAATAGAAATCAGTGTTTAAAAAAAAAACATGACCAACAAGAAAATAATAAGCATACCTAGAATGGCTTATTAGAAGTGTTTACCTTCACTAACATTTTAAAGAGCAAGTTTTCCTTTTGCAGGGCCTTCAAAAGTTTAACAAATAATAACCAGAAGAATATAATAAAAATAATATAACCATACTGAAGCTAACTCTAGATTGTTTACTCCCATTGACCTAAAGCACTTGCTTCCTTACTCTTTAAAACTTCTGTGGTGTTGAGTTCTTTGTTCATTTCATTTTCTTTGACGTGTTCAAAAAACGTCTGCTTGCTGTTCTTTTTGGTACCTTTATCCAGTTCATTACTTGAAAAATGTTGGACACTTCATATTGGAGGTAAGTTTGGGTAATGTATTAAGATTTGTAATAAGCAATGTCATTACTACATTATGGTATCTCTGGTTGAGTATTTGCATGCAATATTTTTTGGTACTTAATACAGTTCTCGGCAGGGTTCAATTTTCTCTGTCTATTTTCATGTATGTTCTAGTTCAAATCATATAATATTTACTTTAAAATTGTTGAACATCATACTATTTACATACTGAAATTGTTCTATATATATATATATATATATATATATATATATATATATATATATATATATATATATATATCCTTACCCCAACACGAGGAGTTTCCCCCAGCCCCAACAGCCCAACATGAGGAGTCTCCCCCAGCCCCAACAACCCAACATGAGGAGTCTCCCCCAGCCCCAACAACCCAACAGGAGGAGTCTCCCCCAGCCCCAACAGCCCAACAAGTGGAGTCTCCCCCAGCCCCACCAGGGCCCAGTATTTCAAAACTTGTAATCCGGATCAGGATAATCCGGATAATGAAATCCTCCTTTTCTCAGTCCTGGATCAAGGTGATCCTGCTGACTTTATCCGAGTATTTCAAAACACCGCCAGGGTGGATCACCGTGATCCCGATCTGGGCGGAGACGGATTTCCAAATCTCGTGACGTCGCCTCCGGATCGAAACATGGCGAACTACCTCACGAAAGGAGCAGCTGGGAGCGCGACTTCCACGTCAAAAATGTAAGTTTACCATTGTCTAGACTCTAATGTGTAGCGGTTTTAAGACCATACGAATTCCAACCAACATGTCATGCAAGCCAACTTCTTGAATCGTCCCCTAATTAAAACCAGGCCGCAGCGATCCCTAATTGAGCCGCGGCCGCGCTAACGGGAGCTAATTTGGTTCCATTGACTTGTGTGTTAAAGGTCTCATTCCGCGAGAAACAGTTTAATACTTGTTTTTGTTGAAATACTATAGGTCTCACCGAGTTGCATGTGCGTGCTGCGCGTGAAAACGTTCTTCTACCCCCATTGCCTGTATTTGGCAATGAAAGAACAGAGAAAAAAACACTGAGAAAAATCAGCGGATGAGAAAAGCCCCACGGATTGACGTCAGTCTGTGAATTAGTATTCATGGCCTCGCCTCCGCTACCGCCCACCGAAAGTCAGGAAGTAGCAGGGCAGTCGCGATTCTCGACTCGTCTCGCACTAGTTGAATATGGAGCGGAAAAATCCTCACTGCGCACTGGAGGTAGCGTCACAGTGCTGTTAGCCAACCAGAGGCGAGTTCATTAGCATGTCATGCATATTTCATGATGAGAGGCGAAATCGTGTCGTTCGCCCCCCCCCCCCACCTCCCCCACCAAACTAAAACAGCATGAAACAGGCGCGGCAGAGCATTTTTTTAACCAAAACCGGTACTGAGGGTATTTATTAACACTAGAAACCACCGCAAAATTAATGAAAAAACGATGAGATGAGACCTTTAAGCAGCTAGCGGGCTAGCGAGGAAGCGGCTTTGTTGATGAATTTTGCGGTCTATTGTTTAACTTAAAAGGGAATTAATTGGACGTACATCATACCGTAACTTTTTAAACTAATGCCAACCTGTTCAGAGTTTATTAGCATTACGTCATTGGCAACACAGCAGACTTAGGCTACATGTGTACAGACTGCTGCAGTACTTTGGAAACGTAACGTTACACAGTACGAGTATTAACTATACGGTTCATTCAGATGTGTCAGGATGTTATAGTAATGCTGGTGGTGATATCAAGCTTTTGTGTATGTAAACAAAGATATACTCATACACCTTCTCTTTCTTCTACTTTCAGAGTCCACTCACAGCCATGGACCACTCGGCTATTATAGACAACCGTATGAGTGCTGGAAATCCTTGGAAACGCTGTAATTGTATTGATACGTTCAAGGTTTTCAAGTTATTGGATTCTGAATGAAGTGCTTGAAACTGCTTGAAATTGTAATTGCATTAATTTCATGGTATATAGCTTGGTCAGTGACACAATTGGAAACAGTTTTTCATCCTAATTTGTCTCCCTTATATAGAAGGCTCTCACTAAACATAATTATAGTCATTTATAGCAAAATAGCATCTGATTTGATTAAGTAAAATAATCAGTTTGTACACAAACACTGAAATACATTGCTGCAGGTTTTAAAATCACATTCAAGCCATTTCCAAACATTTTAAAAGTGCATTTTTAAGCTTCTGACTGAAGTCAAATTTGTCTTAATTTAATCAGAAGCATGAAAATATACCTTGAAAATCATTGAAAAGTGCTTCAATGTGCAGCATGATATAAACTGTGACACTGAAAAAATGCACACATCTGAATGTGTGTTCCTCACACCTGTGGAGGCTCAGAGGGTGAACCTTCAACCAGCACCAGCATTGCTCCACCCGATCCACCACAAGAGGTTCGTGGGCCAGAGTGTCGGAGACGGAGGAGGCATGCCGGTGATGAGGATGCTTATCAAAAGCTCCTCAAAATGGAGACCGAGAGGGCAGTCAAACAAATTGTACAGGCCAATGAACAAATAAAGCTGATGCAAAGAAACAGAACTGAAAATAAAGCTGTTAGAAAAACAGCTCACTTCTGACCTCTGAGCTGGGTTAGGTCCTGTTTTAGTTAGTGGCCACATTATTTGAAATGTCTTTGTTTTGTTGGAATTAAAGTTTGTTTGGAGCCTGCATTCCTGTTGTCTCTCTGATGTTTTGGTACATGCAAGTTACAATGTTTGTAATAAATGGTTACTCTTATTTACAGCAGTTTCAGAAAGTGAGGTCAAATATTTTACTATACTTTACATTTCTTACAATTAGGCTGCTTTATTATTTTTAAATATATATTTTTTTAATATTTATTATTTGTTAAAAGTAAAACACTAACACTTTAGATTAAGTGTAATGAACATCTTGAGTAACAATATCTAGGAGAAGTGGAGCTGAGACTTAATCTAAATGATTTAATCCAAGTGAAATCTACCTCTGAGGTGGGATCCAAATGATCCTGAAATTTTGGTATCAAGTTGATCCAGAGATCTGCCTTAACTTTTGAAATACCCAAATCCAGCCTTTAATCTGGATTCAGGGGAGGATTGGATTACCAAAGCAGAATCCTGATCTTCAGGATCAGGATTATCTGGATCTGTGTTGAAATACCCAGTTTTCAGATCAGATCTAGATTTAATCCAATCCGACCAGGATAATCCTGTCAATCCCTTTTGAAATACTGGGCCCTGGAGACTCCCAACTTTCACCCACCGGGACCCCATCCAGCCTTTCATTCTCTGCACGCAGTCCGGATTCCCCATTCCCCCATTTTCTGGATTTCACCGACAGGATAAATGACCTTTTCAATGTTGGAATCCAACTCACACCACATCCAAATCCCATTTTTTTCTCCCCTAAATCCCCCTCCTCATCCAGCCCCTCCCATTTTACCACGCTGGAAAACACCATCACCCAAACGTCACAGAGCCCCCCCACCTCCTCTGACTCAGATAATCTGTGAGTCGGACTGATATGTGCCGGGTCCAGGCTGCAATACTGATACCAATAATGTTCTCCCCAAGGAAAAGTCAGGGCCCTATTCAGATAGAGTTCAGATAACCCTCAGACTCTCAATCCCTGTGATGAAAAAGGGTAAATCTGCCAATTTATTAAAGGAGCTATATGTAAGAAATGTACTCAAAGTAATCATAAAATGACCCTGATATGTCAATAGACATTGAGGAATCATGTTAATTTCAAGTATTTATGTCAGACATAATAGTAGTCCAGCCAGAATATTTAATTTCAAACGCAATATTTCTGTACCAGGAAAACTGTTTTGTTTTCATTTTGTGTTTTGGTCTGTTGCGCCACCTTCTGCCTAGCATCCAATCGCGAAGTCAGTACTGTGTCGCCATCCGGGTTGCCAGATAGGCTGAGCTGCAGCCATTTACTGTATAAGGAAGGCTGCAGCTACAAATGTTTTGGGTCAGAAATGTCTGACGTTACTAAATGCATTCGTGAACATGTTTACATTGCACTATTAGCCTACCAAATATATTTTAGTTGGGTAATGAAAATGGTCCATGTTTCCACTGGAGTGAACTATTGCAGTATATCTTTAGAATTAGATTTGGCTTATCGCCATTATTCAGTTTTTGCTAGAAAAACATGTTTGAAGCGAATCATTGCGTCGTTGCCTCATGGGCGTTTTCACGAAGTCAGTATCGTTTGCTCAATGACTGTATGTAAGGATTTCACACCATTGAGGGCCATTTACTGCACACCGACTGCAGTGTGGATGATAATAAAACAGCGGTCAGAGCTGGCGTGTGTCCGTTGGGGGCTGCTCTATTCGGACACATTACTATGAAGCCCCGGTGACGGTGTGGGAGTGCGGATGATAATAAAACAGCGGTCAGAGCTGGCGTGTGTGTCCGACAGGGCTGCTCTATTCGGACACATTACTATGAAGCCCCGGTGACGGTGTGGGAGTGTGGATGCTAATAAAACAGCGGTAACAGCATGTGTGTGTGTCCGAGAGGGCTGCTCTATTCGGACACATTACTATGAAGCCCCGGTGACGGTGATGCAGTTGGTCAATATTATCAGGGATCTATGCAAGGCAAGTGTATTTGTATAGCACACTTCATACACAGAGGCAATTCTATGTTCTTTACCTAAATAAAAGCAAAGAACAGTATGTAAAACACTTGTCATGGTTGCTCCTTCTAGTAGACGCAGTGTTGTGTTGAGTAATCCGGGAACGGGGAATCTGGCAACCGCTACTCTGGGGGGGGAGGGGGAGGGAGTACCACGCTGTACAGTATTTACAACGTGGTTGCAATAACAGTTTTGGCCAGAGAGGTCGCAATCCTACATATAGTTCCTTTAAGTATAGCATGTCAACCTCAAAATATACCAGTGTCTCCTGCTATCTCCACAAGATTAGCTCTACTCAATATCAGATCACTAGTCAACAAATCACTGTTAGTTAATGACATCATTATGACCTATGATCTAGATTTTTTACTTCTTAGTGAAACATGGCTGACTGAATGTAGCTGTTGTGCTATTCTCAATGAGGCAGCACCAACAAATTTCCATTTTATGAACAAGTGTCGAACTGGTAAGAAAGGCGGGGGAGTTGCTGCCATCTTTAAATCTGTATTTCAGTGCAAGGAAATTACATTAGGTGATTTTAGCTCTTTTGAATATCTCTGTTTTTTACTAAAAGGCAGTGGCGTGCACAGACTTTTTGAAGGGCAGGAGTGGAAAGAAAAAAAAGGGCACATATAGCGCGTCACCACTGTAGAGGGCACTTTAGACACGTTTTATATGTTATACAAATGGCACATTATATAGCCTTAAAACAGACTAACTAGACAGACTACTCAGGTTAGTTTGCTGTTAGGATCAGCATCCAGGAGAACTGTGGATTACAACGTTGGACTGTGAAGAACACACAGCGACATGGATGTATGAATTAAAAAAAATTCGTAGGGGGTCTTTGAAACTTTGCAATTAAGTAGATGCCATTTCCTGTATTCTAGTGCATTTTAACACCATATTAGCACCAGATAATCCAAACTGGTTCTCTGAGATATAGTATAGAGATATAGGTCAACAAAGGACCCAACATAAAAGTCATCGCAACAGTAATGTGTCATAGTATTTCTTGGTCCTAATAGTCTTCTGGAGTTTAATGTATTTTCTTCACCCAAGAGGGCTCTGTGATAAAATCACACAGGGAACAATACACATTTAAACTCAAAAGAAACAAACTATGATGAAGCATGAGAATAAGTGCTGCTCCATTGCTGCAGGTGGCAAGGATGAATCAAGTCTCAAGTCTTTAAACACAAGTGTAAGTCAAGTCTCAAGTATTTGAGGTATAAACCAAGTCCAGTCTCAAGTGTTTGACCTCAAGTTTTAAATCATGTCAAAAGTTTTTGACCTCAAGTTTTAAGTCAAGTCTCTGTGTGAGTGACTGAAGTGCGACTGTAGAAAAGGCCCCAAAGTTGGGACATATTATGTTTGTTGTGTTATGTTCAGTTGTAGGGTGGGTCAGCTCATATAGAAGCGCCACCCCCTGCTGGTTCTAAAGCGTAACTGACGGCGCTTAGTCAGAGACAGGTGTGTGCTCCGGTGAGACGGCAGAGTGAGAGATAAGCAGCTAATTAACGTCACGTCAAGTGGTCTGTGCGTGAATGAAAAGTGAGTATGTCTGTATATGTTGTTGATGTACTGTATTTGCGTTGCTGTAGCCATAGATTATGTCTGTTGGTCTGATGTGTAGCTTTAGCACTTGCCATGCGGTCGCCGTTTCAGTTAATTGTAGCATTTAGCTCACCTGCCTTCATCGAGTGTATGTCACGTCACGTGTTATGTTATTGTTATCGCTCTGACTTATTAGTGTGATGTTTACAGTGAGTGTTATGTAAATGTTACTATGTGATGTTGTTTATATATGTGTTAATAAGTTAGTAAGTTAGGTGAAGTGTGTTTCAGAAGTGGGATAGTGTTAATTAGAGACAAATGGAGATTTAGTCATTTGGTACTCCTTTATTATGTTTATTAGAGGTTTAGAGTTTTATTCTTTATTCATTTGTGTATTTGTTATTATTCCTTTGATATAGAAAGCCACACATGTCTGCAAAGAGAGAACCATCCACCTGAGAACCACCTGCACTAGCCATCACCTGCCTCATCATTTGGACCCTCTAGATGTTAATTGGCCTTAAGTTGGTGTTCTGGCCGGCACCCCGGTGTGAACTGTGTGACAACCCCCTGAACTAACGCCTAGTCCCAGTTTCTTCACTACAGCGACAAGTCTCAAGTCTTTGTGCCCATATGTGGCAAGTGGAACTACAGTAAAATTCTTCGTTTGGCCATCTGTTTGTATATGTCAATGACCTTGTTCTGGTCAATTCACCCTTCGCTAAGCCACGCCCTAAAACCGCCCTAGGCCAATCGTAGTATAGCAACCGTAACTAAGCGCAGGAGACCTGACAAGCTTTCGGAGAAAGCTAACATGCCGAAGCACTGTGCTTATGGTTTGTGCAACACGGATAGCAGGTATCCAAAGACTTTAGAGGGTGGTGTTGAATTTCTCCCGTTCCCAAAACCTAAAACTAAACTAGACAAATGCCGAGAGTGGATTAAGCAGTGCGGGAGGCCTCATTCGCAGCTGAACGTGTCCAAGATCACCAAAAACACGTGCTCCAAGGTAAGAACAAGCTAATGTTAGCAAGTGAGCTAACTCATCTCAGAAATGCCTGCAAATTATTATGGTTCTTTGTTCAGAATGCATACATTTAACCTAACTCAACCAACCCAACTAACCCAGACTCGCTTTGACATATTGTTCAATATATTTTAGCATTTCGTTAATGGACGGCCTACCTCCGAGTTCCCCAATCCTATTGCTGCCCACCCGGTGTCAGGTCGTGAGCATCAGGGGGGTTGCCGGAGACCTCCACAGAAAAGGTACGCAAACTTAAAGGTTCACTGTTCACACAAGTCACTTATGTCACTCACATATGTTTAAAACCATAGTCTTTATTAGGTATTTAAATTATTACACAACAATTTATACAAAGTAAATGAAGTTCTTGAAAGAAACCGATACAGGATCATAACCCCAACATAATACATATTACAACTTTCTCTCTCTCTCACACCAACACGTTCTCATCCCAACTCGTAATATACCGACGATTTGTCACGCCCCTAGATGTCTGATACTGACGCAAAAGGTAGGCCTACCCTCCCGCGTCTGTGTGAAACGATCTGGGTTCTCATAAACCCGTTCGCGTTGGTAAGAGACGAGCAGAGTCTACAGCGTCCGCTCGCAGAGCAGAGTCTACAGCGTCCGCTCGCAGAGCAGAGTCTACAGCGTCCGCAGTCTACTGTGAAACAATTCACTCCAAAAAGTGTTATGGTTAGGGTTAGGGTAATCTATCACCGTGACCGGGTTATTATTGGAGTGAATGGACGCTGTAGACTCTGCTCGTCTCTTACCACCGCGAACGGGGTTATGAGAACACAGATTGTTTCACACAGACGCGGGAGGGTACCTTTTGCGTCAGTATCAGACATCTGGGGGCGTGACAAATCGTCGGTATATTACAAGTTGGGATGAGAACGGGCTGCTCACACACACACACGCACACGCACACCACTGACCATGTTCACTACTAGTACTTTATCTAATATAATACATAATTAAAGCTCCAAGGAGCTGTGTGCGGGACCTCGCCGAGTCCGTCGGGGCGTGTCGTGGATAGTGTCGCGACAGGTTGGCGTCCGACGCGGTCCATGCAGTGTGCGGTAGACCGGGGCGTTCACAGGGAGACGCGTAGTAGCTAACATTAGGGTCAGGGAATGGCACAAATCGCATCAGTTTGACATTCCATTCAAAATGGCCAACTTTGACCATACGCCACGGACACGCCCTGTGACGTAGAGTCGCAAAGAGCACAATGTTTGTTCGGCACCATCTTCTGACTGTACTGATGGATTTTGAAGCAGAACAAACAAATTCCCTGGGGGGAGTTTGTTCACAAACATTGGGAAAAAAGACCACTGAATTCAAAATGGCCAACTTTGACGGCACGCCATGGACACGCCCTTTGACGTAGAGTCGCAAATATCACAAGCTTTGTTTAGCACCATGTTCTGATTGCACTGATGGATTTTGAAGCAGAACAAACAAATTCTCTGGGGGGAGTTTGGTCACAAACATTGGAAAAAAAGACCACAGAACCAACTTTGACGGAACGCCACGGCCACGCCCTTTGACGTAGAGTCGCAAGGAGCACAATGTTTGTTCAGCACCATCTTCTGACTGTACTGACAAATTTTAAAGCAGAACAAATAAAATCCCTGGGAGGAGTTAGTTCCCAAACATGGGAAAAAAATACCACTGAATTAAAAATGGCCAACTTTGACGGCACGCCACGGCCACGCCCTTCGATGTAGAGTCGCAATTAGCACAACTTTTCTCAAGTTACATCTTGTGAGTGTACTGAAGAATTTTGAAGCCCAAGCGACAACTCCCCTGGGAGGAGTTTGTTCAAATACGGCAAAAAAGATCACGGAATTGAATATGGCCTACTTTGACGGCACGCCACGGCCACGCCCTTTGACCTAGAGTCGCAAATAGCACAACTTTTCTCAAGTTCCACCTCCTGAACGTATACACAAAATTTGAAGCCCAGGCGACAAATCCCCTGGGAGGAGTTCGATCAAATAGGCGGGGAAAATTGAAAAATGACAAAAATTGAAATTAATATATCTGACTTCCGGTGGGTTTTGGGGTATGGGTCCAAGAGGCTTTTTTGTAGGTCTGGGACTGATACACGTGCCTACCGAGTTTCATACATTTCCGTGAAACGTGGTGTCGGGGCTGTTTTTTTTATTCCCTGTAGGGGGCGCTACAACCACGACTAACACGATTTTTGGTACCTGAGCTCCGGGCACTAGTCTACACATGTCCTGTGAATTTCATATTCATAACTATTACGGTATTTGTACAGTGATTTATGCTGACATTAGAGCGCCACCTAGTGGCGGAATTTTTTTCTCCTTTTAACGTAAGTGTCAGGGAGCCATGTGCTATCATCCTACCAAGTTTCGTTTAAATCGCACTTGCCGTTCTGGAGATATAAACTCCTTAATTTTAAAGAGCGCCACCTAGTGGCGATGGTCTGAAAATGTGTACGATGGTTAATGGAGGTATGAGGAACTATTGACCAAAGTTTGGTGTCGAACAAACATACCAAAGTGGAGAAATGGTCCACTTGCTTTTTTGACGTCAAATTTACATAAATTAAAATATTTATAGCACGCTTAATTTTTGAAATATTGAAATACTTCCAATTACTTTTTTTCATGGGACAGTCTGGAGATGCTACCTGTGAAGTTTTGTGCGAATCAGAGAAAGGCTCATAGTTGGAACCTATAGGCGTAGTATTTGCGAGTTTTCGCGCTGTAGCGAAAAAAAAATGTAGGCGGAAGTGGGCGTGGCCTATATGAGGAGGTGCAGCAATGTTTCCTGCATGTGTGGATATACACTCACCGGCCACTTTATTAGGTACACCTTGCTAGTACCGGGTTGGACCCCCTTTTGCCTTCAGAACTGCCTTAATCCTTCGTGGCACAGATTCAACAAGGTACTGGAAACATTCCTCAGAGTTTGGTCCATATTGACATGATAGCATCACGCAGTTGCTGCAGATTTGTCGGCTGCACATCCATGATGCGAATCTCCCGTTCCACCACATCCCAAAGGTGCTCTATTGGATTGAGATCTGGTGACTGTGGAGGCCATTTGAGTACAGTGAACTCATTGTCATGTTCAAGAAACCAGTCTGAGATGATTCGCGCTTTATGACATGGCGCGTTATCCTGCTGGAAGTAGCCATCAGAAGATGGGTACACTGTGGTCATAAAGGGATGGACATGGTCAGCAACAATACTCAGGTAGTCTGTGGCTTTGACACGATGCTCAATTGGTACTAATAAGCCCAAAGTGTGCCAGGAAAATATCCCCCACACCATTACACCACCACCACCAGCCTGAACCGTTGATACAAGGCAGGATGGATCCATGCTTTCATGTTGTTGACGCCAAATTCTGACCCTACCATCCGAATGTCGCAGCAGAAATCGAGACTCATCAGACCAGGCAACGTTTTTCCAATCTTCGATTGTCCAATTTTGGTGAGCCTGTGCGAATTGTAGCCTCAGTTTCCTGTTCTTAGCTGACAGGAGTGGCACCCGGTGTGGTCTTCTGCTGCTGTAGCCCATCCGCCTCAAGGTTCGACGTGTTGTGCGTTCAGAGATGCTCTTCTGCATACCTCTGTTGTAACGAGTGGTTATTTGAGTTACAGTTGCCTTTCTATCAGCTCGAACCAGTCTGGCCATTCTCCTCTGACCTCTAGCATCAACAAGGCATTTGCGCCCACAGAACTGCCGCTCACTGGATATTTTCTCTTTTTCGGACCATTCTCTGTAAACCCTAGAGATGGTTGTGCGTGAAAATCCCAGTAGATCAGCAGTCTCTGAAATACTCAGACCAGCCCGTCTGGCACCAACAACCATGCCACGTTCAAAGTCACTTAAATCACCTTTCTTCCCCATTCTGATGCTCGGTTTGAACTGCAGCAGATCGTCCTGACCATGTCTACATGCCTAAATGCATTGAGTTGCTGCCATGTGATTGGCTGATTAGAAATTTGCGTTAACGAGCAGTTGGACAGGTGTACCTAATAAAGTGGCCGGTGAGTGTAAGGTTTATGAATGTGCGACCAAGTATGCAGGAGTTATGAGCGTTACGGAATTTGGTCAAAAATAGCGCCACCTAGTGGTCTTCCAAGTGTGCGACTTGAACGTGACGTATAGAATATATAAGTTTTCACCAGCCCCGACAACTTTGCCAAATAAAAAAGAGTTTTCGTATATGTTGAGATAGTGCAAATTGCCGGCAAAGCGGCCCAAAAAGAATAATAAATAAACGAAGCAATTTCAATAGGGACCTTCCAGTTTCACTGGCTCGGTCCCTAATTAAACCCTTGTTCAACTGATTGTTTGCAGAATCAGGTGTGACCAGCCAGAAACAAACATCTCAATCTCCACGGAGGAGCACACATCACAACAGAGTGACAACGACACCGGCAAGTTTAAACCACTATGTATACCTGGGAAGAAAGTAATTAAAGAAAAACATATCTAGTTTGTCTTTCATCTCACACCACTTTTCCACATCAAAATGTATCCGCTGCAAAAGGTAGTCTTCCGCACACATTACAAAAAAGTCACACCAAGGCATGCCTGTAAGTCCCAGCTGCCCTATTATCTGGTAATAGTATGCGTGGATCTCCTTTAACCTATAACTACCATCTGACTGTTTGGAGATAGGGACATTCTTGGCATCTGCTCTTTGATGGACATTTTATTTCTAAAAGGCCACAGCTTGTACCTTCTTTGACCCTCCTATCTGATGATGTGCCGAGGTGTGGAGCATGGGGATTCACTACAAAGCCGACAGGGGAAATCAGATTACCTGTTATGACTGAATACTGCTGCGCTGCCACAGGCTCTAGCTCTATCCCTCGTCTCATTGCTTTGGTTTGCTTACTTGAAGTGTCCTTGAACCTAACAGCCAAGGCATCAAAGTCAGCCCTCCTAGAACAAATTGCCTTAAATACACTTGATGTAAGTCGGGGAGCCCGGGCAAGATGCCAGGTTTTATTTGTGTCTTGTTGTCTGGTCTCTCTTTCTAAGGCTACATACTGGGATGGTGTAATTGCTATTTTCTGGAAACTACACATGTCTATTTCAGACAGCACAAGACAATAATTTGAAGGCTGTGCTGGCAGAGGGAAATCTGGAAAGTTATATGGCTGGTCTGCAGATAATGGTCCTGGAGGGTCAATCAGAGGAAGCTGTAAAACAGAAGAAAATAATATAAATTAATTGCATTAAATTTTTCCTTTCTCTTTGTTTTTGTCATTTTCAGAAGCACGTGATCTAGGCAACCAAGAGGAAGTGAGGACTCTTCGGGAAGCATTAACTGCGCACGAGCAGGAGATCATTAGTCTGAGGGTGAAGCTGGAGGCCAAGGACCGGGAACTCCATCTTCATAATCAACTTCAGTACAATAAGTTAAACCCAGAGAGCTTAAACACAAGCCATGTGCCTGATTATTTCCAGTACTGCACATGTTTTACTTATGACCAATTCAACATCTTGTGTGATTTTTTTTCCATTCCATCTGACCCAAATGCACCACAAACACACATTCCGCTGGCATATAAACATGTTGATAACGAGATCTCAAAACTTACACTGCGCAGTCAATTGTTACTGACACTGATGAAATTGAGACAAAATTTGGACCACAAAGATTTAGCCTTCCGCTTCCAGATTCGTTTACAAAGTGTCAGCACTTTGATAAACTCCTGGGTGGACTACATGTTTGACAGCTTAGGCAAATTGTCTGTTTGGCCACACAGGGACATCATTTCGGAGCATATGCCAGCTAAATTTAAGGAACAATTTCCTAACACCTTTGCCATTCTAGATGGCACAGAACTTAAGATTGAGAAACCAAGATCACTTGTGTTGCAGAGTCTTACTCCACCTACAAGTCTACAAACACCCTTAAGTCTCTAGTGGCATGTGATCCACGAGGTGCAGTCATTTATGTTTCTACCCTCTTCACCGGATCCATATCAGACAAAGAAATCTTCAATAGGTGCAACATCATTGACATTTTGAAGGGGTGTGTTCAGTGTGGCTATCTAAATGTAGGAGATGGTTTGATGGTTGATAAGGGTTTCCTAATAGAGAAGGAAGTTGAGGAGATTGGCTTGAAACTTAACATTCCACCGTTTGCAAGAGCAAACAGACAGATGCCACATGCAGATGTTGATATGACCAAAAAAATAGCCAAGCACAGGGTCCATGTTGAAAGAGCTATTGCAAAGATTAAAAAGTTTAAAATTGTTTCAGGCAGAATCCCCATTACCCAACTCAGTAACATTAATCAAATATGGTATGTTGTCAGTATGTTGTCTAACTTCCAGCCACACATCATCAAATATTAAGGTGTACAGTATGTGAGTGGAGATCAGCTAGGGAGTCATGCTGAGAGGTCATGTTGACTTGTGCCAACCTGCAACATCCTATACATCGGAGATTTGTTTTATACATGCAATAAAGAATATATACTTATACACTGCCTCATCTCATTAATTTACCTGATGGCTTACCTGATGGCTTAGACCACTTCCTAGTAAGTATTTCTCTTCTCCTACAGTAAGCTCAATAGGGGGCCTGTTCACCAGGTAGCTGATAGGTGTTCCTGTCTGCCTTTTTAATAATGAAAGTTTCTCGTCTGTAACTGAGGTCCTGAAAAACAATACCCTATCAATACAAAGGTAGGGCTTTCATGTGCAGAAGTCTGTTGTGCATGCTACTTGGAAACCTCAGACCCCTAATGTTCTCACCTGCTTACTGTAGACCTATACCGACAGTCAATATGCCTACGCCTACGATTTTCTGTTGCTTTAGCCACAACTACGGTGGAAATGGGCACAGCCCTGATCTTGTTACCCCTTGGCTTGTGCCATTGCTGGGGTAGGCTTGTGCAAGAGGATGTGCACGGCTCTGCATCTCTTGCTTTTGTAATAGCCAGGTCCAAGGCATAGACTAGACCTACTACATGTGAACAGTAGCCTGGCGCGCTAAAAAATAAGAGCGTGAGTGGTCAGACGTCTCGGTGCAAGCTATTCCACAACGCGTATGTACAGTATAAGCGGTTTGATTTATAATTATTAGCATATATAAAGAAAATCACTTACCCTGCTGTGCAAGAACATTGCTGCTCCTTGATTGTTTCGCCTCCGGGGGTAGTGCTAGCGCTAATGCTAATAAGGTGAGGCGTCTCTGTCTTTGCTTGTGATCTATAGGATTTGGCCTCATTTGTAATGCATCGTTTTCTAACCTACCTGAGATGTCGTGGATGTAACCTTCAAATGCATATTGAAGTCCCTTCTGCCTCGTTCTATCGGAAATGTTTGCAGAATTCCAGAAATTGGTAATAATCGCCCTAGGAAATTCGGATACCGGAACGTACAACATTGGAATCTATTGATTTTGACATGCCGGGTACGAAAGCTTGTCAGGTGTAGCAACAGTAGTCAAGGAGGGCGTGGCTTAGCGAACGGTGAATTGGGATTTCTCTTTCAATGGAGAGTAGCATTAGGTCAGAGAGCCTTTTTTCCCCACACCGGTTTCTCAGCACAGTTTTAATGAGTTTCAGTTTTGAGAAGGACCGCTCTACTGAAGCCATTGTCACTGGTATCATCGCATACGTTTTGAGGAGCATGGTCAGACTCGGAAAAACTGATTCAACATCATTTTCTCCAAGGCACTTGAGTGCAGCTGTGACATTGTTGGAGGGGAGTGCATATGATGAGTGGAATACCTTTAGCTCAGTGATGAGGTTTTCTTCATCTACATCATAGAACTGGCACATATGTTTGACAGATGCAGCAGCTTTGTCATCTAGTTTACCCTTCCAGTGACGTGAGACAGTAAGGCAGTGAAGACCTGATAGGATTGACCCAGTAGGTGTGTCATTCTTTCCCTTGAATCTTCGGTGTAGCTCATGGGACAGCCTGTCAAGGAAGGAAAAGAACACCTTTCCCCGGTAGTGCTCTTCCAAGTCTTGGGCTTGGTAATCCTCTGTTGCTGATTTAGAGCCAAAGTTGTACTTTTGAGGTACCTTCCTGCGTCTGGCTTGTCCAGGTATTTCTTCTGGCACCTCAATGCCTGCTGCCTCGGCTTGCCTTTCTGCTTTTGTAAAAATGACCTTGAACTCCTCATCTGTCCTCATTGCCTTTACTCTTTCTATGACCCCTTCGACGATGGTGTATGATGCTGATAAGTCAAGGTTCTTTCTCTGAAGCGCAGCAGATGCGATGGCAGTCTCATTAAAGATGGGTGTGGTGATCTCCATGCACAGGATAAATTCAAAATCTATACTGCGCAGGAGCATCCGGGCATCACCTGCTGCAGAGTCTGGTGGATCACTGTCAGCCATGTTCTGAAGAAGCTTTACCACTGCAGAAAGGACCTTCTTCAGGGATCTCAGAGCATCTTCTCTGCCTGCCCACCTTGTGTCAGACAGCCTTTTCAGTTCACAGACTCTTTGACCCGGGTACATGGTTTGTTGGAGTTTCACAAATGCAGCATGGCGTTTTGGGGATCTGGCTAGGAAAGTGTGGAGACTCTCAACTAGATTGAAAAAACAAACAAAGGGCTGACTTGATTTGGCACTCTCCACCAAGACGAGGTTGAGACAGTGGGCATGGCAGTGCACATATAAAGCTTTCTCGTTGTGGCTTTGAATTCGTGACTGCAGGCCGCTGTATCCTCCACTCATGTTAGCGGCTCCATCGTAGCCTTGGCCCCTGATGTCTTCCACTTTTAATCCATTCTCCTCAAGGACTGTCATCACAACATCCACCAATTATTTTGCTGTCGTTCCGCTCACATCACACACCTGTAAAAATCTCTCCTTGATTTCCATTTGATGGACAAAACGAACAACAAAGGACACTTGCTCAACATGAGAAACATCTGTTGTCTCATCCAAGAGAATGGAGAATGTTTTTGACTCATCCATCTCTTTGAGACTTTCTCCTCTGACATAGGTAGCAAAGGCACTGATTATGTCATTCTGTGTTCTGTTGGACAACAGTGATACATGGGCTGTTTTCTGTTTTGAATGGATTTTGTTGATGTGATCAAGATGCATTTTGATGGAGTCATAGTTTGAAAGTAGCTGTACAAGCTCAAGGAAATTTCCTTTATTCAGAGATGTATTACTTTCATTCTGACCCCTGAATGCTCCATTTTGTCGTGCAAGATACAGTGTAATGTCTATCAGTCTTCTCATTATCTCCCTGTTTCGTTGTCGTTCTTCCTCTCTTCTGGCTTGACCTTCCATGTCTGCCCTTCTGAAAGCTTCTTCCAGTGGTCTCTGCTTAAAGTTGCTCCACCTTACCATGCTTACCATATGTGCTTCTGTTTTTTTATGCTCCTTAATTTTTTCTGTGCCTTTTTTTCCAATTGTCAACTCCCACCGTTCTCCAAGCTACTTTACTTTCATACTTTTCCTCTTTCATGAAAAGTTGGCAACTAAAACAAAACATGGAATCACTTTCCACAGAATATTCAGCCAGGGATTGTCTTGATACCACTCCCTGTGGAATGAACGCCCCTCAGTTTTTGGGAAACCTTCAACTGGCTGACAAGTGTGACGAATGTATAACCGCACATATAACACTAAGCTGTAATATCCTCATGTAGCCACAAGGGGACAGGAACAAATACATAAACTGTAATATCTACACATAGCCACTAGGGAATAGAAACAAATATATAAGCTGTATTAACTGCACCTGGCCACCAGATGGCAGCACACAATACACTGGGGGCGGGCGCACCCTAGAGGCCACGTATCTGGATAGATATCCGGCTAAGGGTCGCTCCACACGTGAACTATACATACCCCTTCTTTTGCTTCATAGATAATAGACCTAAAGTTAAACAAATAAAGTGAGTTAAAAGCGAAAAGAAAAAAACCCACGGATGTTTACCGTGGGTCAACATCAACATCACCAACCGACTTAGTTCGGGAAAACCCCCCACTATACAGGAGGAAAACCTGTCGCATCTCTAAAGTGGACGGCATTCACCTTGGTGTGTCTCAAAGAATACATGGGCCGTAGCCAACGAACAGTAGACAAATTATCAACACATCATACAATCAATCTGTCATACCATCATCACAGTATCTTGAGGACACAAAGGCACAGTAATAAAGGCTGAATATTCATCACAAGAAATCCCTTCAAATACTTATATGCATGAATAACCAAAATCGAATACTTCCAGGCATAAGGGACAGTAAACCTATATAGAACTAAAAAACGCCTTGTAGACATGCATGCAATGGCTCAGGTGGTCTCCATACATGCAGGGGTTCCCAAACATCAGTGTTATCACCCGTTTCCGTAGCCGACCTCAGGTCGGACAGTTCACGAATTTAATGTCCATCATGTCATCCATAGGCAAGGCCCACACGACAAGGGTACTAACACGTACCCATGTGTGCCTCGCCCGTGGATCCGCTCATCAACTTGGCCATACCAGTGATCAGAACATATTCCCGTAGCATCAAAGAAATTCATCAGTCTCATTATTAAAGCAATCATGGGAAAACAGCATAACACATCCGAATTTAAACAATGCCTTGTAATGACAAACATGACCCACACTGTGCGTTTAATAATTCATCACTCAAGTAAATCAGATGCAATGTCCTCCTAGACACAGGTGCCGAACTCCAGGAAATCAGGTACCACTCTATGTAACCGAGCCTGATCAGGTCGGGGTGCTCCACTGTCCCCTGAACACTCTCAGGTACACCTGGTCACCTGGCCCCACCCTCCTTGGTGGTTCGTCCTTCGGCTCTGAAATTCTGTTTCTCAGAAATGTTGTTAGTTTCTTGAATGTCCCATTCACTCTTTCCACCATTCCTTGTGACTGAGAATGAAACCTAACCGCTGTTTGATGCGTAACTGCTGCACCACACAGCGTTGATGCTGTATTTTTGACGTGGCGGTGGACATAGCTAACAAGTAAAGATATTAAACACAGCATGACAGCATTAGGCGTTGGCGTTTGCAAGGTAATCCCCATTCTTCCTAATGTCAATAAACTATCTAGCTTGTGCATTAGATCCTTTCCCAACAGATTGCTGAAGTATTTTCCAATGATTACTTTAACCAGGTCATTGCAAATGTTCAAAGAACATTTGCCTGACTTAAGCCAATTCGACAATTAAACAAATAAAACAAAAACAAAAAAAATCAAAATCAAAATGCAATCTATTTCAACAAAACACATGGTACGCAAGATATGGTTGTTTCCAAAGGCCAAACTCTACGCCCAGCAAGCAGATGGCGTTTTGATTTTACGACTAAGATAACCTCAAGGTCCCAGGTCATGGGAGAGAGCTGTTAACGTAAACAATTAACACTTAGGGATGTCTGTTTTTCTCCTTTAATTTACACCTTTAGCCTTTAGGTTTATCTATGTCTCTAAGTTGTAAGGGGACACCTCTGTGTTCCTCTCCTAGAGCAGACACATTCTTTATAAGGATGAGTGAATATGATGAACAAAATAAATGAGGAGAACAACCTTTAAATGTATAACAGAAAATAAACTACACAAGGTCCAATGGAGCAACAAAACTCAACAAATCTGTTAGAGTGATCTATGCTGTGCTTTTGAACATGTGCTGGATCAGTGGGATGTTTTAATGAAGATAGGAGAGCATAATTGTTATTTGTTGTTGTATCATCATCTGTTTTCTCTTGTATGTCTTCAACTTCATCACTTCTCTCCATGTCACTGTCGTCAGTCTTCTCTCTGTCTTCATCATCACAATTTCCCTCCATAACATCCTCATTTCCCTTCTCTCTATCTTCATCAGCTTCATCAGCTCTATTGAGCCATGTATCCCCATAAACTTAAGTAGCAATGACTTCATGAACTTCATTTTATAATAAAAGTATTACTATTAGAGAGAAAATTAGTCACCAAATGCCCTCAATAGGTATCACAGGCTCTCCAACATCAGACACTTTGACTGGTGCAACCTTAGATGTGTATTTGGAGTGTTTTTCTGCTGTCGGTCTTCATCAGTTAACTTCTATAATTTCTTCATTGAAGTCATCAACCTGTCTGCTAGACCCCATCCCAACTAGGCTGCTTAAAGAAGTTGTACCCTTAATTGGCACTTCTTTACTGGATATGATTAATCTTTCTTTATTATCAGGATATGTACCACAGTCCTTTAAAGTAGCTGTAATTAAACCCCTTCTTAAAAAGCCCACTCTTGACCCAGGGGTTCTAGCCAACTATAGACCGATTTCTAATCTCCCCTTTCTGTCTACGATTCTGGAGAAAGTAGTCACCAAACGATTGTGTGACATTCTACATAACAATAGTTTATTTGAGTTAGAGTTCATCATAGCACAGAGACAGCTCTGGTTAAAGTTAATAATGACCTTTGTCGTTGTTTACTCATGTTTGCACACGGGGAGTTTGTGTTTTTGTTTTTTCCCCGTGCTTTGTGTTGCACTTGGTTTGCTCTGTCTTCCTCCGCAGGCATTGGTTGTGGGCAGGTGCGGGGCGTGGCTGGTGGAGCTGGGCACTTACGAGACACACCTGATTCTCATCATCGTTTGGACTCCTTTATTAGGCCGGCTCTAACTTTGCTTCAGCGCCAGAGTATTCCGTCACACACGGTACCAGTGGCTCACAGTTTGCTCGACTAGTTTCTGTTCCGTCTAGTGAGTTTGTTCGTGTTTTTTGAGTTGGTTACGTTCTTACCTTTTGTTCCTCTTCTTCAGACCTCGACCTCTTACCTGTGGATGGTCCTCGTGGTTCCGGTGTCTCCAGTGCTCAGCCTACCTCGCCTACCCGCTCCTGCCTCGACCCGCATTGTCTTTATTTTTGTTTGGCGTGTTAGAATAAAAACCATGTTCTATCTACTCGGTCCCTGTCTTCCGCTTTCGGGATCCTAAGAAACACTTTAGCTAAACCTTAACAGAATACTCTGGCCCTAAATGGATCCTGCGGAGACGGAAAGGGTCCGGCTGGCGCTCTCTTCCCAAGGAGTGCAAATTGGACAACACGACGCCGATCTACAAGACGTTTCCAGGGCATTAACTACACTCCCTACCGGCATGGAACAGCTGGGGAATCGTCTGGAGCAGATGTTCGCTCGGGTCTCGTCACTCACCGCTCCCATCGTGCCCCTCGGACCAGCGGATTCGACCAGCCACGAACCTCCTGCGGCGGGCATCTGTTTTACCTCTGTTCCAGTCTCGCAAACCGTTTATTCCAACCCCACTCAGGTATTCCGGGGAGTTAGGCAGATGTCGGCAGTTCCTACACCAATGTGATCTTGTTTTCGAACAACCCCTGACGTACGCTGGCGATAGAACTAAGACGGCGTATGTTATGAGCCTTTTGTCCGGCCAAGCCTCCGACTGGGGCGGTAGCTATCTCATTTAACCGTCCTACTCTCGCCGGCTCTTACTCTGAGTTTATTGACAACATGCGGGGGGGTTTTGACCACCCGGTCCCAGGGGAAAGAGGCCAGCAGCCGACTACTCTCTCTTCGTCAGGGTGCGACTCTGTCTCCCAGTTCGCTCTCATGTCCGCATTCTCGCTGTGGAGAGCGGCTGGGACGACACAGCCTTGCAGAGCGGTTTTTAAGAGGTCTGTCTGACCGGTTAAGAGACGAATTAGCAGTTAGAGACGAGACGTTGTCGCTAGAGGAACCTTATCGCTTTAGCTATTCGTGCTGGACAATAGGCTCAGGGAGAGGTGCAGGGAGAGGCACGACCGCACTTCCGGGCTATCCGAGGCCTCCGCATGGCCCACGGCCCGGGCTAATTCCTCTCGCCGTCAGGCTCCTCTCGATACCTCCTCCGGTTCCGATCCGGGGGTAGAACCAATGCAAGTAGGTAGGACGCGTTTGTCCGCGGCAGAACGCCGTCGTCGTACGGTGAATCGACTTTGTTTGTACTGTGGGGAGGGTGGACATTTGGTGGACTCCTGCCCGCTTACGGGAAAAGGGGGGGTTTCATCAACGTCCAGGGGCGCGTTGGTGAACCAAACCGTTTGCTCAGCCACCTCCTCGTCTCGGATCCTTGTCCAAGGTCACCTTGTTGGTACCTATTCCACTGTCTGTATTTATTGATTCGGGGGCGGATGAGAACCTTTATCGACACTGCATTTTGTACTAAGGCTCAGTTACCTCTGGAGCAACTCCCCGAGCCAAGAGAGGTTCTCGTGTTAGATGGCCGGCTACTGGCTCGTGTAACTCACCGCACCATTCCCGTACACCTTCAACTCTCCGGTAATCATCACGAGCATATTTCTCTATACGTCATACCTTCTCCGACGTCTCCCATTGTACTCGGTCTTCCGTGGCTTAGACTCCACAATCCGCACCTTGATTGGGGCTACTTCCTCCATCGCTAGCTGGAGTATTTTTTGTCACTCCCATTGTCTTCGTTCTGCTATGCCTCCTGGCAAACTCCCTTCTGCATTCGGCTATCGGTCTAGTCCTATCGACCTCGCTAATGTTCCTACTGTGTATCATGATCTCCAGGAGGTTTTCAGTAAGATAGGGGCCCTATCCTTACCTCCTCACCCACCGCCGTACGACTGCGCTATTAACCTTCTGTCCGGTGCTTCTCTGCCGTCAAGTAAAGGCCTACATCTCCGAGTCTGTGGCCAACGGCCTTATTCGTACCTCTTCTTCCCCCGGTGGGTTCGGGGGTTTTTTTTCGTTGAGAAGAAGGATAAGTCCCTGCGTCCCTGCGTGGATATAGAGGCATAAATGACATTACGGTTAAGAATAGTATCCCCCTGCCTCTTTTAGACTCTGTGTTTACACCTCTTCACCAGGCCACTCTGTTCTCCAAACTGGATCTCCGTAACGCTTATCATTAGTTCGTATTCGGGAGGGGGACAAGTGGAAGACTGCTTTCAACACTCCTCTCGGGCACTTCGAGTATCTGGTTATGCCCTTTGGGCTCACTAACGCGCCGGCTATTTTCCAAGCACTCATAAATGACGTTCCTCCGGGACATGTTACATCGCTTTGTGTTCGTATACCTGGATGATATTCTTATTTTCTCTAGGAACCAAGCCGAACACGAGCAGCATGTAAGGCTGGTTCTCCAATGCCTTCTCGATGATAGATTATTTGTTTAAAGCTGAGAAGTGCGCTGTTTCACACTAAGTCTGTCAGTTTTCTTGGGTTCATCGTTAAGGAGGGTCAACTGCAAGCGGATCCTGAAAAGGTGCGTGCGGGGTCGCCGAATGGCCTGTCCCGTCCTCTCGGAAACAGCTCCAAACGTTTCTTTGGTGTTTCGCTAACTTTTACAGGACATTTTATTAGGAACTATAGCCGAGTTGCGGCCCGCCCTTATCTAAGTTTAACCTCTACCAAGGTTGTTTTCAGTTGGTCGCAGGCGCAGACTCCGCGTTTACGCGTTTAAAGACATTGTTTTCCTCCGGTCCTCAACCATCCGGATCTGTCTGTCCAGTTTGTTGTGGAGGTGGACTCGTCTAACACTGGGGGGTGGGAGCCGTACTCTCTCAACGCTCTGCACAGGACAGTAAGCTTCACCCGTGCTCGTTTTTCTCTCGCCGTCTGAGTCCTCGCCGAGGAGAACTACGACGTGGGCAACCGGGAGTTGTTAGCGGTGGTGTTAGCTCTCCAGGAATGGAGACATTGGTTGGAGGGGAGCCGAGCATCAGTTTTTATTTGGACTGACCATCGTAACCTGGCTTACCTCCAGACCGCGCGCCGTCCTTAACTCCCGTCAAGCACGTTGGTCCCTCTTCCTGGGGAGATTTCGTTCACCCTCACCTACCGTCCGGGTTCCAAGAATGGAAAGGCTGACGCCCTCTCCCGTCAGTTTGATTCCCCTGGGGCACAGTCGGTGGAGAAGAACATTCTCTCCCCCACTTGTGTCGTCGGGGCCGCCCGGGTGGGAGATCGAGCAGGAGGTCCAAGATGCCCAGCAGGACCAACCCATCCCCGAGGGCTGTCCTCCGGGTCGGCTGTTTGTCCCTCCAGCAACCCGCACGGCAGTTCTTCAATGGGGGCACGAGTCCAGAGTCGCGTGCCATCCGGGGTCTTACCGCACCTCAATCTCTCCTACGCCAACGGTTCTGGTGGCCCTCTATGACCGCCGACGTGAAGGAGTTCGTGGCGGCCTGCTCCATCTGTGCTCGTGGGCAAGTCTTCCCACACCGCGCCCCCGGCGGGTCTCCTGCGTCCCTGCCGGTTCCTCACAGACCCTGGTCTCATATCGCTGTGGACTTTGTTACGGGGGCTTCCCACCCTCCTGAGGGCAATACGTCATCCTCACTATTGTCGATCGTTTTTCTAAGACTGTACATTTTGTGCCATTACCTAAGTTGCCTTCTGCCCTAGAGACTGCAAACCTGCTGGTTCAACGTGTTTCGACTCCACGGCATCCCCCAGGACATCGTTTCTGACCGTGGACCGCAGTTCTCATCCCGCGTGTGGAAGGCGTTTTGTCTGGCGTTGGGGGCATCGGTCAGTCTCTCATCCGGCTACCACCCTCAAACTAACGGCCAGACCGAACGCGCCAACCAGGACCTGGGATCGGCGCTACGGTGCGTCGCGGCCGAGCATCCCGTCTCCTGGGCCACCCACCTTCCTTGGGTGGAGTACGCCAGGAACTCATTGGTCCTGCTCGTCCACTGGTATGTCTCCTTCTCTGTTTCCATGGGCTTTCAGCCCCCACTGTTTCCTGTACAGGAGGCAGAGGTGGCGGTTCCCCTCTGTCCAGGAACATTTTCGGCCGCATCTGCCAGGTCTGGCTGGACACCAGAGAGGCGCTGGGTCGTACAGCGGTTAGGAACCGGCAGGTAGCGGATTGCCACCGTACCCCAGCCCCCGACTACCAGGGTGGGGCAGAGCGTTTGGGCTCTCGTCCCGCGACCTGCCTCTCCGGACAGAGAGTAATAAACTAACTCCTAAGTACATCGGTCCATACGTCATTGCTGGGTATCATTAACCTGTGTGCTATCAAACTGAAGTTGCCTCCTGCTCTCAACATTCACCCGATGTTTCTCTGTTAAAGCCGGGTATCGTTCAGTGCCCTTAACCCTCCGGCCGAGCCCCCGCCACCCCCCCCTGCTCGTCGATGACCACCCGGTCTACTCTGTCCGGGAGCTGCTGGATGTACGGAGACGGTGTAGGGGGTTTCAGTACCCTCGTCGATTGGGAGGGGTACGGGCCGGAGGAGCGGTCTTGGGTCTCCCGGTCCATGATTTTGGACCCTACTCTGATCCGGGACTTTCATAGACGTTATCTGGACAAGCCGGGAGAGTTTGTGTTTTTGTTTTTTCCCCCGTGCTTTGTGTTGCACTTGGTTTGCTCTGTTCTTCCTCCGCAGGGCATTGGTTGTGGGCAGGTGCGGGGCATGGCTGGTGGAGCTGGGCACTTACGAGACACACCTGATTCTCATCATCGTTTTGGACTCCTTATTAGGCCGGCTCTAACTTCGCTTCAGCGCCAAAGTATTCCGTCACACACGGTACCAGTGGCTCACAGTTTGCTCGACTAGTTTCTGTTCCGTCTAGTGAGTTTGTTCGTGTTTTTTGAGTTGGTTAAGTTCTTACCTTTTGTTCCTCTTCTTCAGACCTCAACCTCTTACCTGTGGATGGTCCTCTTGTTTCCGGTGTCTCCAGTGCTCAGCCTACCTCGTCTACCCGCTCCTGCCTTGACCCGCATTGCCTTTATTTTTGTTTGCCGTGTTGGAATAAAAACCATGTTCTATCTACCCGGTCCCGGTCTTCCGCTTTCGGGATCCTAAGAAACACTTTAGCTAAACCTTAACAACCTTTTGATTGCTTCTGACAATGGACTTGTCTCTGTACTTGTATATTAGATCTTAGTGCTGCATTTGACACCATTGATCATAATATTCTTTACAGAGGACTCGAGCATCAAATTGGCATTAAAGGAACCGCACTAAGCTGGCTTAGGTCTTATTTATCAGATCGTTCACAGTTTGTACATGTGAATGATGAATCTTCAATAAATACTACAGTTAGTCATGGAGTTTCCACAAGGTTCTGTACTTGGACCAATACTATTTACTTTATATATGCTCCCTTTAGGCAACATTATTAGAAATCACTCCATTAACTTTCATTATGCAGAATGATACGCAGTTATATCTATCGATCAAACCCGATGAAATTAATCAATTATCTAAATTACAAACATGTCTTAAAGACATATAATCCTGGATGAGCTGCAATTTTCTGATGTTAAACTCAGAGAAAACCGAAATTCTTGTACTTGGCCCCTAAAAACCTAGAGATTCAATGTCTACAGATATAGCTACTCTAGATGGCATCACCTTGGCCTCTAGCACCACTGTCAGGAATCTTGGAGTTATCTTTGATCAGGATCTGTCATTTAATTCCCACATAAAGCAGACCTCTAGGGCTGCCTTCTTTCATTTACGTAATATTACAAAAATCAGACGCAATCCTATCAAAGACAGATGCAGAAAAACTAATCCATGCATTTGTTACTAAAAGGCTGGATTACTGCAACTCTTTATTATCAGGTTGTCCTAATAAGTCCATTAAGATGCTCCAATTAATTCAAAACGCTGCAGCACGAGTACTGACAGGAACTAGGAAAAGAGATCACATCTCTCCTTTACTAGCTTCTCTGAAATGGCTCCCTGTAAAATTTAGAATATAATTTAAAATCCTCCTCCTCACCTATAAAGCTCTTCATGGTCAGGGCCCCTTCATATCTCAAAGAGCTCATAGTACCCTATTACCTGGTGGTTCCTATAGTTCAGTTCAGTTACCAAGCTCCTCTTCAGTGGAACCAGCTTCCAGTTGTGGTTCGGGAGGCCAGAATGCCCTCTCCACATTTAAGAGTAGGCTAAAGACGTTCCTCTTTGATAAAGCTTATAGTTAGGGCTGGATCAGGTGAGTCCTGAACCATCCCTTAGTTATGCTGCTGTAGGCCTAGGACTATCGGGGGTATTTCCCATGGGTGCACTGAGCTCCTCTCTCTCTCTCTCTCTTTCTGCACACATTCATGTCCCATTAATGCATGTTACTAACACTTCTTCCCCGGAGTTCTTGTGTTTTCTCGTCTCGCAGGTTCTCATGGATCCTGGTGGAGCCTCCATGTTCCTGCTTGACTGCCATTGCTAATATCAGTTACCAGTTATATACAGTTACTGTTGTTGCTGCTCGCTGTCCCCCATCATTGCTGCTGTCGTCATCATCTTCTTCATGTTCATTAGTGTATTGATGTAGTTGTTGTGTGTGTGTCTCTCTCCTCTCTCTCTCTCTCTCTCTCTCACCCCAACTGGTCAAGGCAGATGACCACCCACCTAGAGCCGAAGGGTCTGTCCCGAGGTTCTGCCTTTTAACAGGCAGTTTTTCCTTGCCCCCGTCACCAAGTGCTTGCTCATGGTGGTACTGTTGGGTCTCTGTAAATGTTATTAGGAGTTCGCTCTAGACCTGCTCCATTTGAAAAGTGCCCTGAGATAACTTCTGTTATGAATTGGCGCTATACAAATAAAATTGAATTGAATCATCACCATTTCCCTCCATAACATCCTCATTTCCCTTCTCTCTGTCTTCATCATCATCATTTCCCTCCATATCATATCTGTCTGTTCTGTGTCTTTAACGTCTCCTCCCTGATTTCATCATCATTTGTCCTCCTGAATATTTTCATCTTCTTTATCCTTTATCTGCTTGTATCCCTCGGCTCTCTCGGTATCTCCATCACCCACTTCTGTATGGTCTTTACTATAGATAGAGCAAATAACAATAGTAATTATACTAGTTGAATATAATTGTACTGTGTACTGTATTGTATGATAAGTGGCCCAAATGTATTGTATCTTGGCTTGATTGGAGGAGAAAGGTCTGTGGTTGGTCAAGTACAAATACTGGTGAATTTAAATCTTGGAGAACCGTTGGGCTCTGGTGTGTGATACGATTACTAACAGTGAGGAGGTAGCCTATAAGCGCTACACATACCTCTATCATAATCTCCTTCTTTGTTTCCTTGGATCCAATCTTTCAAAGACAAGCGGTCTTTTGCAGCAGTTTCCAGCTGCTTTTTTAACGACTTTCTGTTGTCTTTCTTTCCTCGGGCATTCTGAATCTGTAATCATAGAATATGCAGGGTTTCCTCCCCAAAAAAAAATTGTTAGGCCCGGGGGAAGTACGTTTTAAACGGTGGTCCGGTAGACCGGTGTAGACAGACTGATAGCAGCATTACATTTTTCTCCATTGGTTTGGCTCATTTCTCGAAACAGAACTTACATTCTCAAAACTCTAAGATCATTTGGCAAAACAGTTCTGTACAGTTCAGCACAAAACCATAGCTCACCTTTCAAAAGCTCATATCTCTCCCAAAACAGTTCACTTCGTGTCAAAACTAAAATTTCTTTCTCATATAAATCAGGTCAGTGCCACCAAAATGCATCATCCCCTTTGGCATTGTGTGAGCACTGCAGAGTCAAAATGTTTAGATGTTTTGTCACTATGGCAGAGACCATTGAAATATCCCTCAGGTCCACCTCTCAGTCTTAGCCCAGTCCTCATTCACAATGGTTACTGTACTAGTTTTTTGTCTAGCTAACAGAATATATGTGTATAAACTGAAAAAGTACAATAAAAAAACAGGATTTTAGGGTAAGAGTAGGCCTCTAAGGTCTGACATCACACAATTGCACTCACACTGCCAAGGGAAAGGTAGCCATCTTTTATTCACACACATAAAGTAACCTCCATATCAGAGTAAAAAGAAAATGTATAAAGCATAATATACTGTTATATAACACAAACAAAAAACAAGGAACATCATATATACGCCTACAGTGCTGTAAATAAATACAGTTTATGGTATTCATGGTATTATGTTGATATGATTATGTTGAGCTAATTTTGACAATTGAACAGATTTTTTGCTTTTGTGATGACTTGAGAATAGGAATGAAATGATGCTGACATGTTTTGGAGAGAATAACCAAATCAGTTTAGGATCAACAGGATCTATTCACTAGGAAATTGTGCTACACTGTAGGCTAACTGTAGGCTACCTGTACTTAATCATTTGCAAAGATGTACTAAGGCATTTGCAATGTGATGAAATCAATGAGAAATACAATTCTGTTGTGAACAATTGCCAAGTGGTTTGGAGGTTTGTCCATGTTGTTTTGAGAATATCATTTCTGTTTCAAGAAATGAGCCAAACCAATGGAGAAAAACTGTAAGATAGGGCCCGATAGTTTCTCTGATGACAGGGTCACGGATGGAATCAAGGAACTGAGAATTAAAAAAAACTACAACACAGATTCCACAGGGGGCCAAATTCCAAAAGCTGACTTGAGAATTTAAAATATGGCCACATAATGCATTGTTATCAATGAATGAATGCTGTGTTTTCAACAGCAACAAAATAAATTGAATTAAAATTAAACAATATCAAAGCTTAAGCCATAGCTGTTGAAAAGGTCTGAGACACATTTACTGCTCCATGGAATAAATTACAACTCATTCATGTCTCTAAAATTACCTAGCCTAAATTAGCTAGCCTAAATGTATCTAGCCTTCACAAAATTCAGGAAATCTGCTTTGCACAGATGACTGCATTATCTACTTTTATTGCAAAGTATATCATAATATACACTAAAGCTATATTCACAGTTTATAATGCTCACCCAGCTTGTTCTACTTAGCTGATCATCACACTGGTCTCTCTCTCCCTCTCAACTAGCTGCTAGCATTAGCCGCTAGCCTACTCAATAGCATTAGCCTACTAACAAGACTTTCTGTCCTTAACTTACAAGCTAAAGTTTAAAAGGCATTTTCAAGAAAGCATTTTTAAAAATTATCCCAGATGCTTAGCCCGGCAGGGAGTCAACTTAAACCTGGCGGAAACCCTGATATGCAATGCTAACCCAACTTTTAACTTTACTTGCTAGATTTGAAAAGCTATTCCACAAGACGTAGTGAGGTAGCTCCTCCTTAAACATGCAATAGGCATGTCTACCTAATAATATAACTTAGTTAACTTAAGTTAAAGTTAAGTTAAGTTGAAGTTAACTTAATTTACTAGAAGAGGGCAGTTGAGTGTTTTTTCCACCCAAGAGGGCAATTTAGTGTATTTTGCCAACCAGGAGGGCACTTTAGCGAATTTTGGCTCCCAAGAGGGCACTTGAGGGCACTTTAGCACGCGCTTTGGCTCCCAAGAGGGCACTTGAGCACACGTTTTGGCTCCCAAGAGGGCACTTTAGCATGCGTTTTGGCTCCCAAGGGGGCACTTGAGGGCACTTTAGCACGCGTTTTGGCTCCCAAGGGGCACTTTAGCACGCGTTTTGGCTCCCAAGAGGGCACTTGAGGGCACTTTAGCACGCGTTTTGGCTCCCAAGGGGGCACTTGAGGGCACTTTAGCACGCGTTTTGGCTCCCAAGAAGGCACTTAAGCACGCGTTTTGTCTCCCAAGAGGGCACTTTAACACACGTTTTTCAACAATTGGGCCACAAGGGGGGGCGACCGCCCTACCGCCCTGCCCCCCCCCCTGTGCACGTCACTGCTAAAAGGTGATCCAAAAGTTCTTTTTTTAATCATTTATAGACCTCCAAGATACTCAGGAAAATTCATTGATGAGTTTGCTGAACTGCTGTCAGTTATCTGCACTGATTACAACTTTTTTATCATAAAGGGGATTTTAACATTCACGTAGACAATAACATGGACAGTAATGCCAAAGAACTCTCTGCTCTACTTGACACTTTTGGCCTCTTGCAACATGTGAAAGGGCCCACACACACTCGAGGCCACACTCTGGATCTGGTTATCTCTAAAGGTGTTAACATTTTTCTGTTGATGTTAAGGACTTGGCTCTTTCTGATCATTTCTGTGTGTCTTTGACTTACAGATCATTCCAAATGTTCAGTTAACCTCTGTGTCTGTTAAGAGAAGGTACATAAATGAGAATACCAGTGCAAAGTTTATGGAGGCTATAGCTATGTCACCAACTGTGAGTGCAGAGTCAGTTGATGAACTCCTAGATAAATTTAACTGGATGTCATGGATGCTGTTGCACCTATTAAAACTAAGACGACCTTGATCAGAAAGAAAACACCATGGAGGAACACTATGATGGTAAAGGCTTTAAAAACAGAATGCAGGAAAGCAGAGTGTAAGTGGAGAAAAACTAAACTTCAAATTCACCATGACCTCTACAAAATAAGTCTTTGTAATTTTAACTATGAGTTAGTCAAGGCTAGACAGCGACACTTTTCTGAAATTATTAATAAGAACATCAACAACACTCGCACTCTATTTGCTATGGTTGATAAGCTGACAAACCCCCCTAAACAGATAGCTCCAGAACTCCTTTCCACAGCAAAATGCAATGAATTTGCTTGCTTTTTCAGTGAAAAAAATAGTCCATAAGGTTAAATATTAACACAAATCAACAAAACAATAAAATAACGCAATCCCTAAGACCTCCCAGGAATAACTCAACTGCGATGTCAGAATTTAATACAGTTGACCAAAAAACCATAGAGGAAACAGTTCAGCATCTAAAACACACAATGCCATCAGACTTTTTAAAACTATTGTGAACTCTGTCCAAATAGATTTGCGACAAATACTAAATAGCTCACTTCAATCGGGCACGTTTCCTAAATCCCTAAAAGTAGCTGCCATTAAGCCACTCTTAAAAAAGAGACGCTGGATGCTTCCATGTTAACCAACTACAGACCTATCTCAAATCTTCCTTTTATAGCCAAGATCGTTGAGAAAGTGGTTTTTAATCAACTCAGCAATTTCTTGAATTCCAGTGGCCTTTTGACAAATTTCAATCAGGCTTCCGACCTCACCACAGTACAGAAACAGCTCTTATTAGAGTGTTAAATGATATTAGGTTAAACACTGACTCAGGCAAGGTGTCAGTTCTGGTCCTGTTGGATCTCAGTGCTGCATTTGACACTGTGGATCACAGTATATTGTTGAACAGGTTGGAAACTTGGGCAGGACTCAGCGGAACAGTCCTAGAATGGTTCAGGTCCTACTTGGAAGAGCGGAGTTATTTTGTGACCATTGGAAGTTATGAATCCAATCGAATGGCTATGACATGTGGAGTTCCTCAGGGGTCAGTTCTTGGACCCCTTCTGTTCAGTCTATATATGCTGCCTTTGGGTCAAGTTCTGCAGAACTCTAATGTAGACTATCACAGTTATGCAGATGACACGCAGATATACATAGCACTGTCCTCAGATGACTACAGTCCAATACAGTCATGTGTCACTGTTTAGAGCAAGTAACAAATTGGATGAACCAAAATTTCCTTCAATTAAATCAGGACAAAACTGAGGTAATTGTTTTTGGCAATAAAGAGAAGAGGATTGCCGTCAGTAAACATCTCGAGTCACTCTCTCTAAAAACTAGGGACCAAGTCAGAAACCTTGGCGTGCTGATAGACTCAGATTTGACCTTCAGCAGTCATATCAAATCCATCACCAAAACAGCCTTCTATCAGCTTAAGAACATATCCAGAGTGAAGGGTTTTATGTCTCAAACAGACCAGGAGAAGTTGATTCATGCTTTCATCTCCAGTAGACTCGACTACTGTAACGGTCTTCTGACTGGACTACAAAAAAGCATTAAACAGCTGCAGCTCGAGTTTTAACCAGAACAAAGAGATCAGAGCACATTACTCCAGTTCTAAAGTCTTTACACTGGCTCCCAGTCAGCTATAGAATAGATTTTAAAGTTCTGCTACTGGTCTACAAATCACTGAATGGTTTAGGTCCAGAATACATGAATGACATCTTAGTAGAATACAAACCCAGTAGGGCTCTGAGATCTACTGACTCAGGTCAGATAGTGAAGCCCAGAGTTCAAACTAAACATGGTGAAGCAGCTTTTAGCTGTTATGCTGCACAAAACTGGAACAAACTACCAGCTGAACTGAAATCAGCCCCAACTGTGAACATTTTTAAATCCAGGTTAAAAACACTTCTCTTCTCCTGTGCTTATGATTGAGCTGTTCAAAGCACTTTAAATTGTAATCTTTCATTTGCACTATGTCCTTTTAAATCATTATTTTATGCTGCTCTTATAGTATTTTATTTCTTTCTCTTTCATTCTTCTGTAGTTGTTTTTATTTTTTTTATTTCAATTCTTACTTTAAATGTTTGTTTTATGTAAAGCGCATTGAGTTGCCATTGTGTATGAAATGCGCTATATAAATAAAGCTGCCTTGCCTTGCCTTGCCTATAAGTTATGACCAGGTCCAGGGTGTGACCTCTGCTGTGGGTCGGCTGCGTGACATGCTGTTTAAAATCCAAACAGTTTAAAAGGTTTAAAACATCTCTGGACACTGGGTCCGAGGTGTTGTCAACGTGTAGATTAAAATCACCAGTTATTAAAATCCTGTTGTGGGTGGTGTGAATGAATGATAATAGATCAGAGAATTCACTGATAAAAGAAGTGGAGTACTGGGGTGGTCTGTAGACCGTTATGCAAAGAATAGGAGGGCTGCTAAAACAAAGGCATGATGCTCAAATGATGAGTAACTGTTAAAAGGATCTTCATTTGAAGACTTTGTGGTTTGTGTTATTGATGCAGTTCCTCCCCCTTTCTTGCCCCCCCTAGTAGAAATAGAAAGTTAAAATTTGGTGGGTAAGCCTCAGTGAGAACAACAGGTGCATCGGTGCCAAGCCATGTCTCTGTAAGGAGAATACTGTCAAGGTGTTTATCTAAAATTAAATCGTTTATGATCAAAGATTTGTTTAAAAGAGAGTGCACATTCAGCACAGCCATTTTGATGTCAGTGCTGAATGCGTCATCATGACATTCTATGGGAATAAAAACACTCTTGGGTCTAAAAACATTCCTGGGCTTCAGCTGTCTATGTGAAATGATAGTTTTGATGGTGTGAATGTCCTGAGATTCTGGTGGCAGAGAAGGGTCTACTAATGGAGAGGAGTGTATGGTGTGGGTGAACCGTGTAGTGGGGAAGGGTGGGGGTGTATGAGGGGTGCATGAGGGGCAAAGTGACTACGTGCATGTGTTTTAACGGTGAGTCAGGAGGTGGTTGTGGTGCAGGACCGACATTCAGGTTGAAGTTAACTGATAAAAGCCGTGAACCCTCCTGATTTGGGTGGAGGCCGTCCCGTTTAAAAAGGCTGGGCCTGTTTAAAATAGCTGTAAAATTGTCCACAAAAGGGATACTTTTGTTCTGGCAGTATCCCTTCAGCCACAGGTGCAGCTGACGATGGCGGCTGGTGGTGACGCCACCGTAGCGAGGTGGGGGAAGCGGGCCAGAGATAATCAGCCACTTCCCCGTGTCCAGCAGGCGATCCACCAGGGAAACAAAGTCCTGTTTGAGGACCTCCGACTGCTGGTTTTTGAGGTCGTTGATGCCGGCCTCCAGGACCAGCGTGGAGGCCGAGCTGTGCTGCGCACACAGCTTGAGGGCGGCGGATGCCACCTCGTTGACGCGGGCTTCAGGGTGGCAGAAGGTCCGGCCGCCGTCCACTGCCACGTGCCTGACCATGGAGGTCCCGACAGCCAGCACAGAGGGGGTGCGCCGCTCAACTGGCTGCCTGAAGGTGCGGCGGGGCGGGATGGAGCCTGAGGCTGGTGTTGGAGGCGCCGGGCCGCGGTTTCTCCTGCCGGGATGTATGGGGGAGGTCAGGCTGGATGGGTCTACCCCGGCTCCTGGACAGGTGAGAGCCACGACCAACTGGACAGGTCCTGGGGGCGAGCTGGAAAAATCACCCACGGGAGCGAAGTCCTGCAGGCTTAGGAGGTCAAACCTGTTGTCCAGTGGCAGACCCGGAGGCGGAGGAGGAGGAGATGGATGAGCCCCAGCGCCCCTGCACACCACCGACCAGGGCTCCCTTGGCTTGAGAGGAGTTGAGCTCGCCGGAGTTTCCACTCTATCCTCCCGGTCCTGGATGAAGCACTGTGACTCCGCGGGATGAAAGCAGGAGGTGGAGGGTGCTGATGACCTGGGCTTGGCTCCCTGGCGGTGCCAGCGGGACTCGGCTAGTGCCGGTATCCCGGTGGTGATAATAATAATAATAATAATAATAATAATAATAATAACAACAACAATAATAATAATAATAAATCAGATGTATGTATAGCGCTTACTATGGTACTCTAAGACGCTTTACATATTGCCCTATCAAAACTACGCAACAGAACTTTATTAAGACAGAAAAGGATTAAAAGCAAAACAGAGGTTAAACATGAAGAATAAGGTGGGAGTTAGGGGGGGAAGGCTAGTGTAAAAAGGTGTTTTGAGTGCAGATTTGAAAGAAGAGAGGGTTGGGGAGACTTTGATGTGGGAGGGGAGTGAATTCCAAAGGGTGGGGGCAGCAACTGAGAAAGCCCGATCACCCAAGTCCGGCGCTTAGTCCTGGGGACTTGCAGCAGGTTGGCAGAGATGGACCTGAGTGCGTGGCGATGGAGGAGGTCGGCAAGATAGGGGGGGCAAGGTTGTTGAGGGCCTTGTAGGTGGTGAGTAGGATTTTGAAGTTGATTCGGTGTTTAATTGGAAGCCAATGGAGTTCACAGAGGACAGGTGTGATGTGTTCTCTGGAGCGGGTACCGGTGAGGAGGCGTGCAACTGAGTTCTGGACATATTGGAGCTTATTGAGGACTTTGGTGGTGGTGCCATAGAGAAGACTGTTGCAATAGTCGAGCCTGGATGAGATGAAAGCATGGATGAGTTTCTCGGCAGCGGTAGTTAGACAGATTGGGGGAGAGGGGGCGATGTTTCGGAGGTGGAAAAAGGCGGTTTTGGTGATATGGTTATAAATGAGCTCAGAGGGTTAAGATCTTAAGCCTGTTAAGAAGTGTCAATAAAAACAGAGCAGATAAAACGACATAATTTAAACAAGGG
This sequence comes from Merluccius polli, assembly GCA_030340625.1. Classification (NCBI taxonomy): domain Eukaryota; kingdom Metazoa; phylum Chordata; class Actinopteri; order Gadiformes; family Merlucciidae; genus Merluccius; species Merluccius polli. The sequence goes on along the minus strand of JAOPHQ010003180.1, from coordinate 1,790 downwards.
CTAAGAACTTACTTAAAAACTGGATAAAAAGTCAGAGGCGGGATAGAGCTCCTGTCAACACTCGGACAATAGGCTCTGTGCACAACTCGCGTGACGTACTTCCGTTTTCCCCGGTTGTCGGCAGAAGAGTTTCCGGTTTTCTTCCTGCTTCACTACAACAGCGGTGAATATGAATCAAAACGAACAAATGAGAGCTGTAACTGTACGAAAGAAGAAGAAAAATAACATGAGGGATGGATATAAGTTGCAGAAGGTTGTAGGGGGCTCAAATGAGCATTGTTGTGTGCCACTGTGTACTGGATCGAGTCGGTATAACACCGAACTCAGCTTCCACCGGTTTCCTAAACATACTGGCCACCGTACACAGTGGCTTCACAAGATCCGCAGAACCGGGTTTACCATTACTCCGCATACAAAGGTCTGCAGCCGTCATTTCACCAAGGACCAGATCCGCACCACTGCAAAAGGAAGACGGTTTTTAACTGCCAACGCCATACCAACCTTGTTCGAGTGGAACGCTTACAGCAACAAGACGCGGGCCGGTGTTTGGGAGCGCCGCACTCGTCCGACATCGAGTCCGGAACCTGGCCCGGCGGAGACCGAGGAGGAGATTGTGGATATGGTCCCGATGCCCATAGACCACGATTACGTGGTCTATGGATTTATGATCTATGGTCTATATCTATGATCTATGGTCTATATACATTTCTAATGAAATGTAATGTAAATGTTTATTTACTGGTATAAATTTATGATGCAACATTGAATGTAGTGAGTTGATTTTTGGGTCCATTGAATGAGAAGTAGACTCGCAGACATCCGGGCAGTATCAACAATACATTTATTCATATTCTGGTTACCTAACATTACCTTCGCCGATCTATACACACTTGAATTACACAAATAACATAGTATGCAAAAAACACCAAAAGGTTCAAATATTGGCCACAAAGTGACAGTGAAAAACTGTGTGCTTCTCACCAGTAAGTAGCACACCTGCTGAGTGATTATGACATCATAAACTAGCATCTGTCATGAGTGAATAACTGCTGAAAACATGAAGTATTTTGTTCACATATGAAGTACATTACTTTGCACAAAATAGCATTCAAAACAGAAAATGTAACTTTGACAGACCTATGGTCTATATACATTAGAAATGTATATAGACCATAGATCATAGATATAGACCATAGATCATAAATCCATAGACCACGTAATCGTGGTCTATGGGCATCGGGACCATATCCACAATCTCTCCTCGGTCTCCGCCGGGCCAGGTGGGCGCGGTGCGGCGCTCCCAAACACCGGCCCGCGTCTTGTTGCTGTAAGCGTTCCACTCGAACAAGGTTGGTATGGCGTTGGCAGTTAAAACCCGTCTTCCTTTTGCAGTGGTGCGGATCTGGTCCTTGGTGAAATGACGGCTGCAGACCTTTGTATGCGGAGTAATGGTAAACCCGGTTCTGCGGATCTTGTGAAGCCACTGTGTACGGTGGCCAGTATGTTTAGGAAACCGGTGGAAGCTGAGTTCGGTGTTATACCGACTCGATCCAGTACACAGTGGCACACAACAATGCTCATTTGAGCCCCCTACAACCTTCTGCAACTTATATCCATCCCTCATGTTATTTTTCTTCTTCTTTCGTACAGTTACAGCTCTCATTTGTTCGTTTTGATTCATATTCACCGCTGTTGTAGTGAAGCAGGAAGAAAACCGGAAACTTTCTGCCGACAACCGGGGAAAACGGAAGTACGTCACGCGAGTTGTGCACAGAGCCTATACTCCCTCC
>JAOPHQ010003179.1:120000-129459 GCA_030340625.1 Merluccius polli | reverse complement strand
AGAGAGACAGTAGAGACTAAGAGAGACAGTAGAGACCAATAGAGAGACAGTAGAGACTAATAGAGAGACACTAGAGACCAATAGAGACAGTAGAGACCAATAGAGAGACAGTAGAGACCAATAGAGAGACAGTAGAGACTAAGAGAGACAGTAGAGACCAATAGAGAGACAGTAGAGACTAATAGAGAGACACTAGAGACCAATAGAGAGACACTAGAGACCAATAGAGAGACAGTAGAGACCAATAGAGAGACAGTAGAGATGGAGACATGAGGATCAACACGCTGTGCAGCCAGCGGGCTTTAGTCTATTGTTTGAATGACGCGCTAGCTAACGAGCTAACTACGGCTAACCGCAGCGTACACACACGTGTAACCCCTGAGGAATATCGTTATGGCGGACACGGCAGCACATAATAATACATAATAACATATAATATAATAAACATGCGTAATATCTGCAGTTATGACTCCATCTTAGCCCCGAGTCTGCAGGGGCCCGTTAGCCGTTAGCTCACTGGCTAGCATCTGCGTTAGCCTTACGAGGCGCAACAAGATAACCATATTTACCCGTCACAAAGAAATACGACTCCGTAACAATTTTCGAAATGCAAGACATACAAACTAAACGTGGTGTTAACCAGCCGCTACTTTCTGCGGGTTAAAGACGCAAAAATCCAATAAGTAAGAAATTTACCGCAGTGTCAGTAATCGCCATGTAGCACGCCTTACTCCAAAGGCCCACGCACACACCAAGTCCCGCGAGAAGTCCACGAACTCAATGGGCCACTCTCGCGATGTTTGGAATTGGCGGTTATTGTACGTGTGTAATACCACATACTTTAATAACTTATCTGCTTCGTGTTTCGTTTATATTTTGAAATCATCGTTCAGGTTTATGGTTATCAGTATTATATATTATATATTTTATCCAAATCATTTGAACCGACATTTGTCATCATTGACAAATAAATGTTTAGCACATCGCAGGCTACTTTATTCATCTCTTTGGCTTAGATTAGATGGTGCTTTATAATGCTTTATTGTGCTTTATGATGCTTTATGATGCTTTATTATGCTTTATTGTTCCCCTATATTACGTTTTGGACAAATAAATAGGTCCAGGACAATAATAACAAGTGGAAATGTTCATGTCACATACAGTTTTATTATCATGTCTGTAGTTGCCATAGCTACAATATTGAAAATATCACATCCAAAGCCAAGTGTCGTCCAACAGAGTCACGGGAGGTTATTAAAGGTTATTAAAACAGAAGACGGATATGATGGACGGTGGTCGTTTTCTTGTTGCACAGTCTAAACATTCATATGCTGGGGCCAAGGCCTCGCCGGCCCCACATAACAAAGGCAATACTGAAGATGCAAAGTTGTCAGGATTTATTATTAACATGCTGCCGATCAGAGACACGAGACCGCGAGAAGCCGAGCAGCTTGTGAGAGTAAAACCTCTTGTCATGAAATCCATAAATAAATATGTACAACGCGGCCGGGGGACATCTGGGCGGCGCCCCTCTCTCTCTCCGACCCGGCAGGACCAGAGAGAGCCGGCCTTGAGACGGGTCGAGACCATGTACTGTACAACGGGACGGCTGTGTGGGACCACAGACTCTTCGGAGAACACATACCATAATAGTCATGAGTTATGATCTGTCCATCATGATACATTCAGCAGAAGCATTTAGCACACACGCAAAAAAAAAAGACCTGTCCCCCTCCCAACGGTTCGGGTTATATTTAGGCGTTAGAAATTAATTTAAACCCACACTTTTCCCACGCTAATTGGACGATCTGAATGAGTGTTTTAATTCATTAACACACATCTGACCTCTGACCTCCATCTCCACAGAGGCTACAGAAACATCCCCCCTGTTCATACAAACAAACAAAATATGACAAAAACAAGAAATATGAATACATTTTCACTTGACCGCTCCCCGCGGGCCAAAACGCATCTAAAAAAAAAAAAAAAAGAAGCAATCATTTAGAAACGTTAACCTTGAAGAGAAACAATCATGTTGTAATAATTATATTAGGAAACTACATTTAAAAAAAAAAAAAATCTGTAAAATCCTTGGTCACGTGACTTTGTAACGTATGTTCACATTTTTTCCAACTGCCCTTCTCCAGACATACAGAAGTACACTTTGTTCACACATATGATCTGCACTTTAATGTAAAAACAGCAACCCACTGCCAATTAGCACTGCGGCTAGACCTACAGGCTAGCACTGTGGGTTAGCACTGCAGGCTAACGCTACAGGCTAGCACTGCGGGCTAGACCTATAGGCTAGCACTGTGGGTTAGCACTGCAGGCTAACGCTACAGCCTAGCACTGCAGACCAGGCTAGCAAAGTGGTTTAGCACTGCAGGCTAGTACTATAGGCTAGCACTGCAGGCTAGTACTACAGGCTAGCACTGCAGGCTAGTACTACAGGCCAGTACTATAGGCTAGCACTGTGGTTTAGCACTACAGGCTAGCACTGCAGGCTAGTACTACAGGCCAGTACTATATGCTAGCACTGTGGTTTAGCACTACAGGCTAGTGCTACAGGCTAGCACTGCAGGCTAGTACAGTACTAGCACTGCAGGCCAGTACTATATGCTAGCACTGTGGTTTAGCACTACAGGCTAGCACTGCAGGCTAGTACTACATGCCAGTACTATAGGCTAGCACTGTGGTTTAGCACTACAGGCTAGCACTGCAGGCTAGCACTGCAGGCTAGTACAGTACTAGCACTGCAGGCTAGTACTATATGCTAGCACTGTGGTTATCACTACAGGCTAGCGCTACAGGCTAGCACTGCAGGCCGGTACTATAGACTAGCATTACAGGCTAGCACTATAGACTAGCATTACAGGCTAGCACTATAGACTAGCATTACAGGCTAGCACTATAGACTAGCATTACAGGCTAGCACTACAGACTAGCATTACAGGCTAGCACTAGCCTGCAGACTAGGACTGCAGGCTAGGAATGCTCTTCATGCATGGAGGAGTCACGCGCACAATGTGTGCTAGGTAAGGTTAGCCGTTAGCTGTTAGCCCAGTTAGCGGTTAGCTTCGGCGGCGACGTTGTGGTTCACAGTTCAGCTGACACTTCAGAAACGAAGTCACGGGAACGAGATCGACGGACGCAATCTTAAGACATCTTCAAAACTCTTACGAAGAATTAGTGAATTCATATTGAATGAATAGTTCAGACTCTGCAAAGGGGTTTGTGTACGTGTTTAGTGTGCTTAGTGTTGTTGTTGTTGTTGTTGTTGTTGTTGTTTATTTTGCTGAAATACGGGAGTGTGTGTGAGCAAAACCAATTTCAAAGGGGTATAATAAAATTATCTGGATGTAAAAACGGATGTGTCTGTAATCGGTGTGAAATCCAATCCCGTCCGGATAGTGGTGATGCTGTGAGGGACCTCAGGAGTCTGGACGTCTTGGAGACGGCGGGGGGGGGGGGTTCAAGTGGATCATCCACTGCTGAGGGGTTAGCTGCTGGTCACAGCTTTAATAATGTACTTTAATAATGTACTAAGACTAGAGGTGCCAAGGGGTCCCCTCTTGCTGTGGCTGGGCCCTTGCTTTCTCTCTCTCCCCCCAATCTCTCCCTCTGTCCTTGTCACTCCATCTATCTCTCCCTCCATCTCCCTCCCTCCCTCCCTCTATCTCCCCCTCTGTGATCCTGGCTGTAGGGTCCCTCCTCTGGGGTCCAGAGGTCCTTGCCCTGGCCGGGCCTCTCGTCTCCTCCGGCTCCTCACTGGGTGGTCCCTGGGGCCTGCTGGGTCCGCAGGTGTCGACTGATGGCATCGTCCAGGAAGAGGGCCAGCTTCTCACAGTCCTCCTGCCGGGAGCACACACACAGTGGACCACATGTGGTTCATATACTGACATGTGACATATGAGCTGTGTCCCAATTCAGGGGCTGCAGCCTTCGAAGTACGCGGCCTTCGAAGGCCGCGTACTTCTAAGGGACCTTCGAAGGCCGCATCAACCGTTGTTAAATGAGACGGTCCGGCCTTCGAAGCATTTCCTGGTTGCGTCACCAGCCGTCAGTTGGTAGTAACCATAGTAACGTAGCCGCTGCTGTCAGTTTGTCGTCAGTTGAAAAACAGACGGAAGGGTTCTAATAAAGTAAAAAATGATCATAATAATGATAATAATGAAATATAACATATAATAGTGATAATCATAAACGTAGCTCTTTATTCAATCCAATCGTTTAACTGAGTTTGCAGTTTTACAGTCTGGAAATAAAGCGGGGATAATAAAAGTAATAAAATATAAGTAATTAGTAAAAGTATAAGTCGTATACTAAGTACAAGTAATTAAATATAAACTCAATACTTATTACATTTAAATATAAATTAATCGCCGCTTGGTGTCGCCATTGTTATTTTTCCGCCACTGAACAGCGGCGCGCAAAGGATCATGGGATATGCGAGGCGGCGAAGGATAGTTGCGGTGCGTCCTCCAAAAAGAGGAAAAGAAGTACGCATTTGAAGTACGCATCTGAAGTACGCATCTGAAGGAGCCTTCGAATTGGGACGGCCTTCGCGCCGCGTTGTGACATAATCGGCCTTCGAATGCGTACTTGGAAGCATTCAACCCCTGAATTGGGACACAGCTATGGATTCTCACATTATGGTCCCAACGGATGGAGCTGAGCTGAACTCAAACGTTCATTTCGGCAGAACATTAACTTCATACTTCAATCGGATCCATTGTGTAGATATTCTTTATAGTGACAGAGAAGTGTGTGGCCGCCATCTTAGTGACAGAAGTGTGTGGCCGCCATCTTAGTGACAGAAGTGTGTGGCCGCCATCTTAGTGACAGAAGTGTGTGGCCGCCATCTTAGTGACAGGAGTGTGTGGCCGCCATCTTTATAGGGACAGAGCAGTGTGTGGGCGTCGTCGCAGACTACAGTCAGGAGGTGTGTGTTGGTTTTGGGAGTTACGTACCTCATTTATGAAGGCGTAGTGAACGAGTTCGTTGGCGAGGTCTTTGGAGCTGTCCGCTGAAAGGAACCAAACAAAGTGTTCGTCACAGTCGTCACAGCGGTTACTCCTCTCTTACTACCAGAGGAGTAACCAGGAGAGGAGAACCAGAGGAACAGAGATGTGTGTGTGGATTTAAAGGGCTCCTATTTCTCCACCAGGTGTGAGGCTGATTACAAGCCATTTCAAAATCTGTCCAGTTGTGACATCACAAGCGGGGGTATCCACAAACGTGCATGACGGATAGATCCATAGACATATATCCGTAGACGCCTCATGACGTGCTGGAACGTAACCCAGCGTCGCCGCCATATTGGTTGGGTCTCCTCACTCTAGTCTGCATAGGAGTCAACAGGAGAGCTGTGCAGTATTTAGTGCAGCGTACGGCGCAGTATTGACACCAGATCGCGTGGGATTACCTTTCACAAGTAAGATTCAACAATAATTCTTATTTTTTAATTATTTTATTTATTTATTAATTGGTCCTGTATCATAACTAAATCTCTGCCGTTTGTAACAAACCAAACTGTGTGAAAATCCGGTATAAATTGGGGGAGTTCTGCTTATTATTGTAGTTGGGGATACACTTCCTCAGTAGAAATAAATGCACTGGGGACCCATCCAAGATGGCGGCCGCGCACTGGGGACCCATCCAAGATGGCGGCCGCACACTGGGGACCCATCCAAGATGGCGGCCGCGCTGATACGTCAGCTCCAACAGGCAGCGTCAGTCTATGAGGCGTCTACGTATATTATGTCCATGGATAGATCACCACCAGTTGGTACAGTCCACCAGGGGGGTGACCGGGGAGTTGATCTATGCATCGTACATCTGTGCGGACACTACCACTTGTGATGTCATAAGTGTACACATGTTCACACCTGGTGTGAAGACATGTTTAAAAGGTGTGGGTGATGTTGACTCACTGGGAAGGATGTCACAGCTGAGCTGTCGATGGAGCTTGTCGTCCATCTTGAGGAACAGAGAAAGCTGGGAAGGAGAACAGCCCAGTGATCATAACGTCGATATTAACGTGTATTTCACATCAGAAGAGTTCAGACGTCCCGCTGGAAGGGACGCCTTCACTGGTTTGTGACTCACATGAGTTTTGGTCCCTTCTTCATTTGATTCCAAGTTACAGTGAATCTGAATGACCTGCAGACGGAGACGGTCGTTAGTGGCACACAGACAGGTGGACAGACAGACAGACAGACGGAGCCGATTGTTTTGTTTTGTTTATTTGACATATGCTCGCTGAAATGCACAATCATACGGTCACAGACACACGCACACACACACACACACACACACACACACACACACACACACACACACACACACACACACACACACACACACACACACACACACACACACACACTTAAAGAAAATCCACCACCCACGCACCTCAACACAGACAGACAGACAGACAGACAGACAGACAGAGACACAGACACACACACACACACACATAAGACACAAAGATTTAAAGAAAATCCACCACCCACACACCTCAACACACGCACACGCACACACACACACACACACACACACACACACACTTAAAGAAAATCCACCACCCACGCACCTCAACACAGACAGACAGACAGACAGACAGAGACACAGACATACACACACACACACATAAGACACAAAGATTTAAAGAAAATCCACCACCCACGCACCTCAACACACGCACACGCACACACACACACACACACACACACACACACACACACACACACAGCGGACCTTGCGGGTCTCGGTCTCCTGGGGTTCGGGGGTGGGGGTCTTGACCGCCTCCACCTGCTCCTGGGATAGAGACAGGGCCCGCGGGACGGGGTGGGGCCGCGACGACGCAAAGTTCATCAGTGGGTAGATCCCATTCCTGAGGGAGCGAGAGAAACGACCATCAAATCCGCCGTTCAGTCCAGGACACCGCTACAATGCTATGCTACGCTACGCTATGACACCATGCAAACATGCTGTGCCATGATATGCTACAATGCTATGCTACACGCTACCCTAAAACACTATGCTACAATGCTATGCTACAACACCGTGCCAAAATGCTATGCTTACAAAGCCATGCTACCCTAAAATGCACCACACTAAAATGCTATGCTACAATATCATAAGCTACGATGCTATGCTATGCTACGCTATGCTACAATCGAGATGGATCCCGTTCTACTTACTTCACGTCCTCCAGGAACTTGTCGAGCTCCAGAGGAGACACGTGTGAATATCTACATGTGAGGAAGAGGAGGAAGAGGAGGAGGAACATCGTGTTAAAACCATAAGCAAGACCAATCAGGGTTTGTTATATATATGGACTTTTATAGTGATAACTCCCATGATGCATTAGAAACGGTCATGTTCAGAGTCAAGCTAATACTTAATATGATGATGGGAGTCACGATTGGATGTACAGAAGTAGGAATAAAGTCAGAATCTGTCATTGGCCATACTTGAGCTGAACTCCTGGTCGGTCTTGGTGGGAGATCTCGGCCATGACGGCGTTGGGGTCGAACGACTTGGTCTTCTCCTCCACACAGTTCTCTGGTAGAAGATCTACACAGACGGAGACAGAGATATATTCGTATTGGTCATAGCAGCGTCCTACGACCACAACCTCCTGCTGGGAGGAGGAGCTGGGCTACGGCCGCTACCTCCTGCTGGGAGGAGCTGGGAGGAGCTGGGCTACGACCACAACCTCCTGCTGGGAGGAGGAGCTGGGCTACGGCCGCTACCTCCTGCTGGGAGGAGCTGGGAGGAGCTGGGCTACGACCACAACCTCCTGCTGGGAGGAGGAGCTGGGCTACGGCCGCTACCTCCTGCTGGGAGGAGGAGCTGGGCTACACCCGCTACCTCCTGCTGGGAGGAGGAGCTGGGCGACGGCCGCTACCTCCTGCTGGGAGGAGCTGGGAGGAGCTGGGCTACGACCACAACCTCCTGCTGGGAGGAGGAGCTGGGCTACGGCCGCTACCTCCTGCTGGGAGGAGGAGCTGGGCTACACCCGCTACCTCCTGCTGGGAGGAGGAGCTGGGCGACGGCCGCTACCTCCTGCTGGGAGGAGGAGCTGGGCGACGGCCGCTACCTCCTGCTGGGAGGAGCTGGGCTACGGCCGCTACCTCCTGCTGGGAGGAGCTGGGCTACGACCGCTACCTCCTGCAGGTGGGAGGAGCTGGGCTACGGCCGCTACCTCCTGCTGGGAGGAGGAGCCGGGCTACGGCCGCTACCTCCTGCTGGGAGGAGGAGCTGGGCTACGGCCACAACCTCCTGCAGGTGGGAGGAGCTGGGCTACGGCCGCTACCTCCTGCTGGGAGGAGGAGCTGGGCTACGGCCGCTACCTCCTGCTGGGAGGAGGAGCTGGGCTACGGCCGCTACCTCCTGCTGGGAGGAGGAGCTGGGCTACGGCCGCTCCCTCCTGCTGGGAGGAGCTGGGCTACGGCCGCTACCTCCTGCAGGTAGGAGCTGGGCTACGGCCGCTACCTCCTGCTGGGAGGAGGAGCTGGGCTACGGCCACTACCCCCTGCTGGGAGGAGCTGGGCTACGGCCGCTATCTCCTGCTGGGAGGAGGAGCTGGGCTACGGCCGCTACCTCCTGCTGGGAGGAGGAGCTGGGCTACGGCCGCTACCTCCTGCTGGGAGGAGCTGGGCTACGGCCGCTACCTCCTGCTGGGAGGAGGAGCTGGGCTACGGCCGCTACCTCCTGCTGGGAGGAGCTGGGCTACGGCCGCTACCTCCTGCTGGGAGGAGGAGCTGGGCTACACCCGCTACCTCCTGCTGGGAGGAGCTGGGAGGAGCTGGGCGACGACCACAACCTCCTGCTGGGAGGAGGAGCTGGGCTACACCCGCTACCTCCTGCTGGGAGGAGATGGGAGGAGCTGGGCGACGACCACAACCTCCTGCTGGGAGGAGGATCTGGGCTACGGCCGCTACCTCCTGCTGGGAGGAGGAGCTGGGCTACGGTCGCTACCTCCTGCTGGGAGGAGGAGCTGGGCTACGGCCGCTACCTCCTGCTGGGAGGAGCTGGGCTACGGCCGCTACCTCCTGCTGGGAGGAGGAGCTGGGCTACGGCCACTACCTCCTGCTGGGAGGAGGAGCTGGGCGACGGCCGCTACCTCCTGCTGGGAGGAGGAGCTGGGCTACGGCCGCTACCTCCTGCTGGGAGGAGGAGCTGGGCGACGGCCGCTACCTCCTGCTGGGAGGAGCCTCCTACGGCCGCTAGGGAGGAGCGGGACTCACACTGGTTGCTGATGAGGCAGTGGGCGGCCAGCAGCTTGAGGGAGTGGACCTCGAACAGCACCCGGTGGAAGAGGAGGTCGTGGGCCGTGGGACGCAGCTTCGCATCCTGCCGCACACACGATTGGGTGAACTCCTGCAGGGGGGGTCAAAGACGGGGTCAAAGGTCAAACTGTGGTCAAATCAATCAGAAAGAGATGAG
>JAOPHQ010003179.1:0-117500 GCA_030340625.1 Merluccius polli | reverse complement strand
AAACCTGCTAGAAACGACCCAATAGGGCTTGTACACCGCAACGTCACATCGCAAGGACGGCCTCCATTTTGGAAGCAAATGAGCGTTGCAATGGTAGTTATTGTGTTGGTAGGTTTTTTGGTCATCGTTTAATTATTAATCGTGAAATGATTTGTCATTATGGGGAGACGTTGTTGTGTTTGAAATGTTGATTTAGGATTTTACAGAACTGCAACTCTCTTGAGTCCGATTAATATGGCGGAGTATCGCCAATGAGAAATCCCATGATGCACTCTGATGTAGAAGCCCTATAGCAGCGTATTACGGCATGTTTACTTCTGGATGGATGAGGAGCAAACGTTGACAGAAAGGCAGTTGGACTTTGTTAGAATGAGTGGAGCAGACAAAGGAGGGGCAACAGAGCTCAATGGAGTAGAAAAGCGTAGAAAGCGTCTTCAACGAAAAAACCCTGGGACGCAAATTCTCCATCGATGTCTGGACCCGGCGTTGCATGCACTACTCTAACCCACCACCGGGAGGCACACACACTCCAGCTGAAGAGACCGACTGAACGGCTCCTAGAAACTGACCTTGACGTTCATGGTCTTGTGATTCTTCTTTGTTTTCTTGAGGAACTGCTTGAGGCTGCCTGAGGACATGTACTCCGTGATGAAGATGACCTGCAGGTTGTGGGGAGAGGAGCAGTACTTGTGACATAGCTGGCAAACCTAAATTGTGTACTTGTGACATAGCTGGCAAACCTAAATTGTGTACTTGTGACATACTTAGAAAACCTAAATTGTGTACTTGTGACATACTTAGCAAACCTAAATTGTGTACTTGTGACATACTTAGCAAACCTAAATTGTGTACTTGTGACATACTTAGCAAACCTAAATTCAGAGGGATTTAATAAACAGTGACAGCGGGGGTTCCCAAACTTTTTCACATCGTGACCCACCTCTGGTACTTTTAGCCCAGGATCAATAAATAGCAGTAAAATAATCTATAATTTGTCATTACCATATGAAAAATGTGAGATAGTAAACATTTCTGAGACCGGGAGGAACTGCCACAATATATAAAAAGTTTATTGTGGCCATCCGGCGACCAACTTGGTCCCCGGAGATTGCAGACCACTGCTACGCCACGCGGTCCTAGCCAGAGACGGTGATGGGAAGATGAGTGGTATCCATGACAACCCACCCGAGCCTGGCTCTCCCTCATGTCCAGCCAGTACTTGTGGAACTTGACGATGTTGGGATGCTCCACCTGCATCAGGCTCTCAAACATCTCCTTGATCTTGTCCTGGCAGAAGTGGACGCAACACAAAGTTATATCTAGGAAATAAACTGCTAACATCTGCTAATTTCCCCTTTCATGTGTTATAGGCTCTCGAGTCACTTCTTACGGTTTTTTTATTTTAACAAATTTAAGGCTGCCTTGTAAACAAAAAACTAAACTAGCCTCACGAAACAAACGAAAACTAGCATTCCAGGCTAACTGGCTAATTTACAGTTTGAATGTTGGTTGTTGTGCATTGTCCTTTAAACAATAAAATCGATGCTGCAGTTAGACACCAACCGTTACATGAAGACATTATTGTAAATAAATGTGTAAACAGGTATATCAAAAGTGTAAACAATGAGGTGAAAGTTTAAAGGTTTAGTGGTGAAGTGATTTAGTGTCCATATGCAAGCATACAGACATTTCTTCAGCTCGGTTCAGACTTAATAATAACCAAACAATAAAAACAACAGGCGGGATGTTAAAGTGGAGGTCTGTTGAGATCCAAGCCCACCGGTACTTCAGTTCATTTACTTGAATCTAATTTCAGTTTGTGCCTTCAGTATGAAATACCGTTCATTCATATTGTTGTCAAAACGGAGGGTTTCATTTTAACTGCGCCGATTCAGCCTGTTTTTCAGAGTGTTTTTTTCCTTCTAAAATGCTCAACTGTTGGATTTTATTTCCATATTTATTTGACTAAAATATGGAAAACGAATACATTTGTTTAGTGAAGACACCCTTCAGGCTACATTATGAGTGCGCCACACTTTTATTGTTATTTTTTCGTAGTTCAGATTAGTTTTTATACATATTGACATGCCTTCAAATGCCCATCCCGAGTTTGAACCCCCTGTCAATCACCCCGCCTCCCACCAGACCACCAAACACAGACTGACGGGTTGAAGGAGCGTGACGGTACCTCCTGGGCCTTGAAGACCTTCTTGTCGGAGAACAGCACCTCGTTCCACACCACCTCCACGCCCTCCTCCGTGTCCATGGCCAGCGACGCGCTCTCCACGCCGGGGACATTACCCTGGCTCACCTGCAGGGGGCGGCAGAGACACACGGAAATACTTAGAGAGACTTTAGAAGAATTGTCTTTTTACAGCTCTAGATAACAACAGCGGACCTGTTTGTTGTGACCGCTGGTGACCGACCGCAGGTCCACGCAGCTGTGTGTACAGCAGAGGATAATAGTGTTAGTATCGCCGTAGCTTCCTCCTCCAAGTTTCTGACTGACAATAAACATGTAGCAACACGTACAGCATCGCAATACAAATTACAATGTGCTTCACTCCAAAACTGGAAAAACAGGCTGACGATACAATGAGTAAACCATGTTAACCAGAAATGAGCTTTTAAACAATGTTAAAAACCTGACCGCTTGCATGAATGGCTATGGTGACATTTGTGAATCGTAAACTTCAGGAAGTGTATTGTTGCGCAACAGAGAGCCAGAAGGATTATAGCCAATGGGTTTATGACTGTAGGGGTGCAACCAAGGAGCAGCAAACTTTTGTTATTTGTACTTTGTTAAAGGACGATTAATCGATGAATCGACTGAATAAGTGATTCAGTGTGCAGGTGGTGTGACAGTGAATCCAGATGTACATGTGGTTGGTAGGAGGAAGGACTTAGAGAGAGATACTGTATGAAGAGATAATTCAAAGCGCTGCTGAGATTAAAATGTCAACATGCGAGCCCGGCGCCCATCTGTACCGACCGGGAGTAAGCAAACCAAATGAGCAGTGCTGTCATGAGACAGATTAGAGAGAGGGAGAGAGAAAGGGAGAAAGGGAGAGAGAAAGAGGGAGACGGACAGAGATTATAGATTGTGTGTGTTGGAGAGAGGAGAACATCTAGGGAGAGGAGAGATAAATGGAGGATGGGAGAGAGAGAGAGAGAGAGAGAGAGAGAGAGACAGAGAGAGAGAGAGAGAGAGACAGAGACAGAGAGAGAGAGAGAGCAAGAGCGAGAGAGTCAGTAAAGCAGGACAACCATCATTCTGTGGCCTACAGTCCAGGATAAAAAATAAACTGATTTTTAAATGAATAAATTAATAAATTAATGACAGCTATCTCTCTCTCCTCCCTGAGAAGGACTTCACCAAGGTGAAACAGACTGGTTGCTTAGCAACAATCAAGTGATAACCTGTTAGTTGTGGTCCCTGTGCTTTCAAGCCTCCAGTATATTCAATAGACTCGGTAAAGAAAAACAAAAAAGTGTTTGCATTCGTCAAACACTTCGGAGGGAGGAGTGATCTCAACTCTGTGTTTTACGAGAACAAGCCGTCCTCCTCACAGCCGAGCGTTAAACACCTTCTCCATCCCTCACAGGACCCTCTGTGTTCCCCCGGCCACAGGGTATGACATCACAGCCGCCGGTGACATCATCGCCACGCAGGAGTGCGAACACTGGGGGGGTTTGTGTTTCGCCAACTCCACAGAGCGGCCGGAGAGCCGCCGCCGCCCGCCGCCGCCACCCATCCCCCCGGCGCCGCCTCCGTTACATACATCCCATAATAATAACAATAATACACAGTAAGCAGCGTCGCGAGGACTTTGTACCGCCGCACAAAGATAGCGCTTTGTCTGTTGTGTGACAAACGTTTTTATCGCCCTCGTTGGAATCGAATCAAACGCTGAATGGCCGTCAGAGAGCGCGTGAGTGGTTCCTCCTAATCTACATGAACAACGTTGGAGAGATACGGCCTCAAAACTCACGCAAGGTTTCAAATAGCACACATTATTATATTTGTAAAGTCTCGGCTTCAGTCTGATAAGTTGACCTTGAATGGCATAATACTTTTTTTAACACAATGGGCCGATAGTGAGGCTGAATTTGAATGAACCGGCGTATCTAATGACTATCGTATTATAAAGCCCCTTGGATTAAAATAATAAACCACACAGTGTTTTATATGATATGAGTTCCTCCATGTCACCCAGATCTACAGGTTCTGGATCTATCGCTCCACTGTATCCTGGGTCCAGGGGTCTGTGATCACCTCCTCCACCTCCTCTCCCCCCCCTCCAATTCCACCTCCACCCACTCCTCCTCCTCCACCTCCACCTCCTCCTCTCCCCCCTCCACCAACTCCATCTCCAACATCTCCACCACCATCCCTCCTCTACCACCAGCTCCTCCTCCTCCTCCTGCTCCTCCTCCTCCTCCTCCTCCACCTCCTTCTCTACCACCACCTCCTCCTCCTCTACCACCACCTCCACCTCCTCCTCCACCACCACTCCCTCCTCCAATTCCACCTCCAACAACTCCTTCTCAAACATCTCCACCACCATCTCTCCTCTGCCACCAGCTCCTCCTCCTCCACCACCATCCCTCCATCCATATCCACCACCTCCTTCACCCGCACCCCCGCCATCATCACCACCACCTCCACCCCTAACCCCACCACCTTCACCATATCCTCCTCCACCACCATCATCACCTCCACCACCTCCTTTAACAGACATGGTCACCTCCACCACCACCACCACCACCAGGATGCTATTAATACCACTGAGTGGAGTTTCTCAAACTTCTCGACCGCACATCAAACATCTCCCAGTCCTCCTCAAACATGTGCTGCTGGAGTCGAGAGAGAGAGAGAGAGAGAGAGAGAGAGAGAGAGAGAGAGAGAGAGAGAGAGAGAGAGAGAGAGAGAGAGAGAGAGAGAGAGACCTCCAGCCGGCTGTTTTTAGACAGCGGTGGTGAGAACGTTCCCCGACCTTCTGGGGGAAAGGCTCAGGAATGTCTCCTCTGGTCGCGGGCCATGAGAGAGAGAGAGAGACAACCCCTGAGAGACCCGGAGCCGATACCCGGAGATGATATCTAGTCTCATAATCTCATCTCATCCTCTCCTTCCTTTCCGGACTCCAAGCCAGAGCTCTGGCAGGGTGACGCGAGATCGGCCGCAGGCTGAGCTGGCGTCTGCGTCCATTTTGAGGAACAAGGGGGAGGCGGCGCTCGCCTGCTTGCCGCGGCGTCACAGCGACGGCTACCTTGTTTGTTTTTCCTAGAAGTGGAGCGGGGGCCGGCCC
The DNA here is from genome assembly GCA_030340625.1 of Merluccius polli. Classification (NCBI taxonomy): domain Eukaryota; kingdom Metazoa; phylum Chordata; class Actinopteri; order Gadiformes; family Merlucciidae; genus Merluccius; species Merluccius polli. The sequence continues at coordinate 112,191 of JAOPHQ010003179.1, read as the reverse complement.
TCCGAGAAGTTCTCCCAGAAGGCCGCGCTGCAGACGCAGGCTCCGCTCGTTTGGTATTGTGAGAACTGGTAAACATCATCACACGGGATCCTGCGCCGCGATTGGTGGAGGGGAGGGAGGCGGTCCCGGCGTGTGGGCCTTGGGGATTGTGTTCATGTCAAAACAACGCAGTCCTCTATAAGTGTGATGTTGGCCCCGGCTGCGGCTTGTATAACGAGAACCCGATCTAAAGGGCTCTTACACAACTTGTCCTCACGTCGCCCCGCGGTTCCTACTCCCATGTGTTTCTGGAGGTGATCACCTCCTCGCTCCACCCCCCCCCCCTCCCTCCCTCCCCCCCTCCCTTCCTAGGGACCACCGCTGATCCAGGAGAAACCAGCAAATAGCAGCAGAACCCCGTAGAGACCAGTACAGACCCGTAGGACCCAGTAGAAACTAGTAGAGACCCATCAAAACCAGCAGATACTAGGAGAGACCAGCAGATACCAGTAGATATGAGTAGTAGAGACCAATAGAGACCGGTAGAAACCAGTTGAGACCAGTAGAGACTAGTAGAAACCAGTAGAGACCAGTAGATACCAGTAGAGACCAACAGAGACCGGTAGAAACCAGTTGAGACCAGTAGAGACCAGTAGAAAAACCAGTAGAGACCAGTAGAGACTAGTAGAAACCAGTAGAGACCAGTAGATATAGGTAGAGACCAATAGAGATCGGTAGAAACCAGTTGAGACCAGGAGAGACCAGCAGATACCAGTAGAGACCAGTAGATATGAGTAGTAGAGACCAATAGAGACTGGTAGAAACTAGCTGAGACCAGTAGAGACCAGTAGAAACCAGTAGAAACCAGTAGAGACCAGTAGAAACCAGTTGAGACCAGTAGAGACTAGTAGAAACCTGTAGAGACCAGTAGAAACCAGTAGAAACCAGTTGAGACCAGTAGAGACTAGTAGAAACCAGTAGAGACCAGGGGACATCGGTAGAACCGGTACAGACCAGTAGAAACCAGCAGAGCCACTCATAATGCCGGTAACCTGGAAATAACCTCAACTAGTTAAATAAGACATAAAGACCAACAGAGGACCAACAGCTCCACAATGTTCAAATGTGCTAAATGTACAAACATTCAACTTCTTCTAATGTCCTATTTTATTCGTTATAAGAGTCACTAAAGAGGAACACGTCTTCACATTAATGTGCAAACAGCTAAATGTCAAATCCACTGCCACGAGGTTTATTGATCACAGCGTCGGTGTCAACAGCAGGTAATGAGCTGGCGGCTACTCATGGACTTCATCAGGGTTCAATTTCACCGGCTCAGCGCTAACAGGCTAGCCAGCTAGCGGTTCTGAGAAGGGACAAGGATCCATTCAGACCCCCCCAGACCCCCCCCCCCCCAGACCCCCCCCCCCCCCCACGGCTCACGCTCAGACACCGGCAGCGCTCGGCGGAGTCCACTTACCTCCCGGCGCGCGGCCAAGGTATTTCCTCTGTATTAGGAGGGGAGGACGGACTGGATGGACCGGACAGATGCAGGTTAGCACCGAGAGGCTAGTGGAAAATGCTAGTGGAGAGGCTGCGGGGGGGGGGGGGGGGGGGGGGGGGCTAATAACAGCTGTTAGGGGAAGGTGTTTGAAGAGAAGCAGGCCCAGAAGAGGAGAAGATAAAAAAAGGGTAACTGTCTAAAGAGGGGAGGCTAGGGGAAGAAGAAGCACTTAGGAGATGCTAAGAGCTGTATGCTAGGGCTAAGGCTAAGGCTAAGGCCGTAGCATACATCATATTAACCATTTAGCGGCGGCGGCGCGCTAGCACACTGAAGTCTGCACAAAAGAAAAGAGACTGAATATACGTTATATCCTATTGTTGTGGTGCATTCTCAGTGTGGGACCAGTGGCCATCCATCCATCTCTACTGTCATGGCGTCCCTGTGCCCGCAGTTTGTGACATCACAGCCTAACAGCTTCAAGAAGCCATCGTCCAATGGGGCCTTATTCACCTGGCGGCCATCTTGGCTCTTAAACGCCAGAGCTGTGTCCCAATTCAGGGGTTGAATGCTTCGAAGTACGCATTCGAAGGCCGATTACGTCACAACGCGGCGCGAAGGCCGTCCCAATTCGAAGGCTCCTTCACATGCGTACTTCAAATGCGTACTTCAGATGCGCACTTCAAATGCGTACTTCAGATGCGCACTTCTTTTCCCTCTTTTTGGAGGACGCACCGCAACTATCCTTCGCCGCCTCGCATATCCCATGATCCTTTGCGCGCCGCTGTTCAGAGGTGGGAATATAACAATGGCGACACCAAGCGGCGATTCATTTATATTTAAATGCAATAAGTATTGGGTTTATATTTAATTACTTTTACTTACTACGACTTATACTTTTACTAATTACTTATATTGTATTACTTTTATTATCCCCGCTTTATTTCCAGACTGTAAAACTGCAAACTCTAATTAAACGATTGGATTGAATGAAGAGCTACGTTTAGGATTATCACTATTATATGTTATACTTCATTATTATCATTATTATGATCATTTTTTGCTTTATAAGAACTTCCGTCTGTTTTTCAACTGACGACAAACTGACAGCAACGGCGTTACTACGGTTACTACCAACTGACGGCCGGTGACGCAACCAGGAAATGCTTCGAAGGCCGGACCGTCTCATTTAACAACGGTTGATGCGGCCTTCCAAGGTCCCTCAGAAGGAGTCGCCTTCGAAGGTCCCTCAGAAGGAGTCGCCTTCGAAGGTCCCTCAGAAGGAGTCGCCTTCGAAGGTCCCTCAGAAGGAGTCGCCTTCGAAGGTCCCTCAGAAGGAGTCGCCTTCGAAGGTCCCTCAGAAGGAGTCGCCTTCGAAGGTCTCTCAGAAGGAGTCGCCTTCGAAGGTCCCTCAGAAGGAGTCGCCTTCGAAGGTCCCTCAGAAGGAGTCGCCTTCGAAGGTCCCTCAGAAGGAGTCGCCTTCGAAGGTCCCTCAGAAGGAGTCGCCTTCGAAGGCCGCATACTTCGAAGCATGCAGCCCCTGAATTGGGACACGCGTTAAGGGTTAGGGTCCGCTCCCGGTCCGACGGGGCTGCGGTCTACTGTGACGGCTCCACGATTTACATGCAGCTCACGCTTGGCCGAGTCACACTGTCTGTCTGACGGTTCCCGCTGTCAGCATCTGACCCCCCTGTGACCGGTCCATTCCAGACGAGGCGCTGGGGGGGGACAGAGGTCAGATCTGGTCTGGTCCACTCTCCCTAGTGGGCTACAGTGGTACCAGAGAGACACAGAGAGTCTGTCTGGGTCACTGTCAGCAGTAGACTGGGATGAGGAATAATAATAATAATAATAATAATAATAATAATAATAATAATAATAATAATATTCATAATAATGGTGGTAATAATAATACAAATATTCATAATAATAATAATAATATTCATAATATTCATAATAATAATAACAACAATGCATGCCGATTGAATGCTTTAATCCAAAGAGTATTTTATTCCCATAAGTGCATACATTAGCATGGGGGCGGCCGCAGCAGTGGGAATTAAAATCAAAATCCAGTCTCTGTCCGTGAGATGGAGAGTGAGAGATGCTGTCTCTCCGACACACACACACACACACACACACACACACACACACACACACACACACACACACACACACACACACACACACACACACACACACACACACACACACACACACACACACACACACACACAATCTCTCTGTAGTTGAAAATATCTCTCTATCCCTCCCCCTCACGCTCAGTTGAAAGTAACTCTCTCTTTCTCCCTGTCTCCCCCCTCTCCTTCTAGTTGAAAGTGTCTCTCTCCCTCTCCCTCCCTCCCTCCCTCCCTCCCCAGGTCACATCGGGACACGAGGACCCCAGACGACCGTGTGAGGATGTTAAGGCAGCTTAACGCTCATTAAGCACATTCTGTTTATTCCTCCGCCGGACCACCGACACACAGGGATGGGATGGGAGGCAGGGGGGTCTCAGGATGGGTGGCAACACAACGATTACCCCTCTCCCCCTCTCTCTCCCCCTCTCTCTCTCTCCCTCTCCCTCCCTCCCTCTCGAAAATATATATGAAATTAGTTTTTAATCTCACTTATGCCTCCGGGGATTGTCACAAGTGTGTGTGTGTGTGTGTGTGTGGCTTTGCATGTTTGTTTGCATGTGTGTGTAAGTGTATGTGTGTGTATGTGTAAGCCCTTGAATGTCTGTGTTGTGTGTGTCTGTGTGTGCAGTGCGTGTGCGTGCGTGTGTGTGTATGAGGAGTGATTCAGAGCTTTGCTCCAGATTTCCTCACTCCTGTGGATGAATGAGCGTGTGCATGATGTGTGTGAGCGTGTGCATGATGTGTGTGAGCGTGTGCATGATGTGTGTGAGCGTGTGCATGATGTGTGTGAGTGTGCGCATGTGAGCGTGCACGTAGGTCTGCCCTGAACTCGTACAGTTAAGTTCTGTGGCTCAGTCTCCCCTGATGAGTCAGACTAAATTAAAACTCAGACTGAGTTGAAGCGGCGCTGCAGTGAGCGTATGAGACGTCCATTTTACAGCCGGTGGGTAAATGGACAATTTACACATTCATACGCATTTCCAATCTGTGGCTGCCGAAATCATAACTCATGCCTCACATTCACCCATGTGCACGCACATTCACCCATTTATACACACACACACACACCCATTCATACACACACGCACCCATTCATACACACACGCACCCATTCATACATACACTCACCCATTCATACACACATTCATACACATTCACCCATTTAAACACATTCAGCCATTTAAACACACATGCACCCATTCATACACACACTCACCCATTCATACACACACACACCCACTCATACATACACTCACCCATTCAAAACACATTCAGCCTCTCTCTCTCTCACACACACACACACACACACACACACACACACACACACACACACACACACACACACACACACACACACACACACACACACACACACACACACACACACACACACACACACACGACCCCCCCTGACCTCTGAGCACATGGGCTGGATCTTGTGACGATTAATCGATCAACAGAAAATGAATCAAATCTAATTTTTATAATTGATTTATCGTCATTGATCAGCACAAATACAAAACATCTGCTGCTTGATGCTTCAGAAATTCAAATGTTTGGTTCATGGATCATTATTAAATTAATACTTTAGTTTTTCTTGGCTGCTTGTCTGACAAAGCACATTTAAGACATCACTCTGGTGACTTGTGATGGTATTTGCTATTAATTATGACATTTTCTGGACTAAATGAAATGAAAAATGATCGTGAGATGAATCGACTATGAAAATAATGAAAATATAATGAAAATAATGGTTAATTTCAGCCCTACTTGAGACCTTGGTGGTCCATCAGGGTGTGAACCAAGCTACTAGAGGACCATCTGCTACCATCTGCTGCATTTATAGCGCTTCTCTAACCTGTGGCCACTCAACGTGTGGCGCCTCACATTCACCCATTCATTCACACATTCACACACCGACGGCGGTGTCAGCCATGCGAGGGAACCGCCAGCTCGTCGGGAGCAGTGAGGGAGAGGTGCCTTGCTCAGGGACACCTGGACACTGGGCTAGGAGGACCCAGGGATGGAACCAGCAGCCTTCTGGTCGCCAGACGACCTGCTGCATGAACCTGATGGTGTATCTGGTATCTGACCATGGAGAAGACTGTCAGGACCAGCTGGAGAAAGCAGAGGACTGAAAGCTCCTTTGTTCATGAATCAAACAAGATGTTTTTTTTTGGTTTCCTCTAAAAGATAAGCGCCAAATCTCATGTTGTAACAGAGTTACGGTTCTGCAGTCCACTGCCTGACGTGAAGGGCATGAAATCTGAATTATCAACAACTTTGTACCGCATGACTTTCACCAGGTCAGAGTTCCCAGTGGACACAGTATAACGTTATACCATCTGGCGCAACACTGCATGACATTGACCTGGCGTTACGTTAAACTTTATCTGGCTTCAGTTATCTCCTACACAACGGCACCGCCCCTCCTCCTCAGATAATCTCCTCAGGTTGGACCAAAGGTAGGCTTTTTTACCCTAAAAGGTACACATACTTTAACATTTGAGAAAACATTGTTAAACTCATAATTAGGTTTCCTATTCAATAACAAAACTTCAACAACACCCACTAAACTACATGCCAAGCACCTCCGAGAAAATCTTTTTACTGATGACAGATTCACGCCATGGGCCATTAAACGGTATTCACCACTTGGGTATCTTTAACTTTAGCAGCGCTAGGTTAACGGCCGAGCCAATGAGCATGCTAGTCCTGTTGTGCGCAGGCCGTTGGAAACAGCGAAACAACCCTGTGATCCAAAATAGACGCCAATCTGAGTGACAGTTGGGATGTGTTGATGAGTCAGGTCAAAGGGAACTGCAGTTAAAGAGAAATTTCCACCACAACATTTCCATAAAACAGAAAAACCAACTACCACTCTCGGAAAACGTTGACGGCAAAACTGCAAACATGAATTGTCCAAAATAAAAATCCCCCCAAAACATTTCCTTAAAAACAGCAGAAAAACCAACTGCCACTCTCCGAAAATGTTGATGGAAACTTTGACCAATCGCCCAAGAGAAATATCCTGTGTGTGTGTGTGTGTGTGTGTGTGTGTGTGTGTGTGTGTGTGGCTTCACATAAAAAAACAACAACATCAAGATAAGAGCCTTGTCTTGTTTCCATAACGTAAGGTATTTCCAAGTAAAACAGGATAATAGGAGCAGATGAAATGCAGGAGGGACGTGATTGGATAATTGTCCAAGTAGATCAAACCCTAACTGCGTTTCTATTGGTTGGGATGTTATAGCCAGACGTTGCTGAATAGATGCATACAGTTTGAACGGGGAAAGTGTTCAAGAGGAGTACAAGCTTGCACAGATTAGAGACAACTTCATCCGCATTACCAGTATCCATTATTTACATGATGGCACAGAGGTCATGAATAATACATGCTTTAACGAAAGATGTATGGGAACGAGTAGCATACCTCCCTCTGCTAGTGTACTGCACCCAGCATCAGTTGGCAGCCCTAGTCCCGCCTCCTAGCCCTGCTCACATAAGCCCCGCCTCCACCACCCCCACACCACCCCGCTCCTCCACCAATCAGACGGCCAGATGCCTGTGAGACGGGCGACAGAGGGCACTGCAGGTCGAGTGAGGCCGCTATTTTAATTATCACCTCTGTGGGGATTTAACAGGATTGTGTAAAACCAGGACCTCGCTCCATACTGTACCACCGCAGGACCGACGAGGGGGGAGGAGGGGGAGGAGGGGGGGAGAAACACACACACACACCTCTGCAACTTAGTGTTTCTGGCCGGGCTTGACAAGGCCTGGCAAGGCGGCCCAACTCGGCGTTAAAGTTTTCCATCAAGAGCGGCCAGTGTCTACTCACTGGATTACCCAATTTCTGGTTTGTAAATCCACACAGTCCAATTGTTTGGTTGCCACCGAAAAAAGCCCAGCGGAGGGAGCGGCCCCCCTGGCTCCGGCGGAGGTTACTCCCGGGCGCGAGGTGAAAACCCTCAAAGCGCTTGGCGTGAAGACATAAGAGGCCGGTCGACGCGGCAGCCAGCTAACGCGCTGGGAGAGAGAAAAGCAGCAACTCTGGACTTGGAGCGGGTCACACACAATGAGCTCACCCCTGGACCTCGCAACACCTCGCGCTACGACACTAAAACACCACACAGTGAGACCCTGTGGATGTGTGTCGGGATCGGTGGTGGGGCGTATCTGGACCTGAGATGAAGGGTACCAGAGAAAAAAGACCTTAACAAAACAAAAAACGAGGGGAATTGTTCGAGGGAAGACAGAAAGCCGTGGGAATGCTGTTAATATAAATTATATGTTGGCCCGGTAGAGCGACTCTGACTTTATAGGCTGTAATTAAGTCGTCGGTGCGGTGGGGGTTCGGGGGTTGGGGGGGGGTCCTTGGTCTGGATTGGTGGGGAAGAGGGAGACAGAGGGAGTAACCAGGAAGTAGGTTGACAAAGAAGATACATGATGATGTTTGGTAGAGTGGTGTCTATGGCAACCGCATCTCTTCTTCTTCACCAGGCTGGCAGAGCTACCCTGGGAACAGAGGACATCCCCCCACCCCCCACACACACACACACTAATGACTACTATTTTATAACAACTTCAGCACTTTGTTTTGCTTGTTCATGCTACCATTATATATCATATATATTATATATCTGCCCATATTGTTGTCCTATCATCTTTACAGTCTGGCCTTTCCTTAAGGTGCCTCCTCATTTGTTGCCTTAGTCTTATTCATTGGTTTTCAGACTATTTTCATCCCTTGTGTTTATTTATTTATTTTATTGACTTTTCTTTTTGTAATTCTCTGTCTTGCTCAATTCCATTTATCGTTGTGTATTTAGTTTCTTATCTTTGCGTTTCGATCTTGCTCTGTGAAGCACCGTTGTATGAAAGGTGTTGTATAAATAAAGCTGAGCTGAGGTCCTTCACCTCTGTGTGTGGGGAGTTTGTCCCTGGAGGGCTTTAGGACTGAGGACCGGGGGGGGGGGGGGGGGGGGGGGGTGTCGCATCATGTGGGCCTGGGAAGTCCTCTGAGACCTGAACTGTGAATAAAGGGTAGATCAAGCGCCTTTCCCACTGGACAGAAATATCTATCACCAACATCTGGCTTTTGTCTTCAGTGGGAAAGGTTACGATCTGCGTTTAACTCCAGGGAAGAATGTCTCGATTTTGACCCCTTTTCCGGCGCGACGCCGATGCGCGCCGCGTTGACGTTCCGGACGTTGGCGTGTAAATAGACAACGCGGGAACAACACAACACAAAACGGCGATTTTGTTTCTTCGTATCGTGCTTAAGATTAGTCTGCACCGAGTTTGAAAGAGAGACTGAATAAGTGACAGATATAAAAATAAAAGAAGTCACCACCGTCATTGGTGGTTAGAACACGCGTGTGGACACAGACGATAACACGTATGACGTCATGTTGTGTTGACTGATATGGACTGGGGGGGGGGGGGGGGGTCTCAAATGAGGGTCCGCGTACCCCTAGGACTACTAAGAACATTTCCTTTTGTTTGTTTTAATATTGGTTTGAATTGAAGTTTAATTGAATCTGAATACCGCCTTAATATAATTAAGTAAATCTGAACATTTTCGGTAAATCTTTCCAATAAGAGCGTATTTATATTTATATATTTTTTTGTGTAGCACTTTGTAACCGTGTTGTAAAAAGTGCTGTGTAAATAAAGCTTTACTTACTTACAAGGTGGGTTGCGTGTGTCCGTGGTTAGCACACTAATGCTAACTATTCCTGATGCCAAAGTAACCATCGAGACATCGACTGAAACGCAGCCTCAGATCAGCGGTTCCCAAACTGTTTTTAGCCCGCGACCCACTTTTAACGTCTGAACATTTGTGACACCAACTTCCATATCTATATTTTTGTGCATTTGCTTCCCAGTACACACATACAGTATTTTTAACCCAACCAACATCTGCCCATGATATCCACGTCCCAGCGAAACATACAGTATGCACATCGCACCGCACAAAGTGATTAGCAGTAGCCTGCTAGCGGCTACCAATCATTAAGCAGTCTGCTCCTAAATACAAGACCTTTATGAGACCTTTCAAACCTTTTAAAAATATTTTATCACATATCTATATATAGGTTATAAGTCAGCAATCTCCCGTGAACCATTTGCATATCAGGTGACCCCGAGTGGGAACCCCTGTGTGGGAGTGAGAGTACATTTCACAGCAGCTAGCTTCATGCATTATAGATTATATTATTATCCTTACATTACAAACTCCTCCGGGAAACACCTGGGAGAGCTCAGAGGAGATAATGGCTAGCTGCTGCTACGCGCTAATGGATGTTAGCCTCTATGTGTGCTCCTGGCTGCTATAAGTGCTAGTTGCTGTGCATGCTAGCGGCTGCTAGCCTCTATGAGTGCTCGCTGCTCTTAGCCGCTATGAGCAGAGGGTTTGGAGGTAAATTCAGTCGGACCTTGTAATTGCTTCCTCAGTTTCGAGCCGTTTCCTCCTGTTGGTCTTTTCAGGCGTCTGATTCTGTGAGTTGCTTAATGTTTGCTTGTAAGCGGTTTGAAACGCTGTACTGCTGCCATCTTGGCCAGCGCTCCCTGGAAAAAACAGATCTTGTAATCTCAATGGGACGCACCTGGTTAAATAAAGGTTTAATAATACAAATGTAATAATAAGAGTGCTACTGGCTTTTAGCCACTATGAGTGCTAGTTGCTTTTAGCCACTATGAGTGCTAGTTTCTGTTAGCCACTATGAGTGCTAGTTTCTGTTAGCCACTATGAGTGCTAGTTGCTGTTAGCCACTATGAGTGCTAGTTGCTGTTAGCCACTATGAGTGCTAGTTTCTGTTAGCCACTATGAGTGCTAGTTGCTGTTAGCCACTATGAGTGCTAGTTGCTGTTAAGCACTAGGAGCGCTAGTTGCTGTTAGCCATTATGAGTGCTAGTTGCTGTTAGCCACTATGAGCGCTAGTGGCTGTGAAGCACTCGGAGAGGTAGTTGCTGTTAGTCACTAGGAGCGCTAGTTGCTGTTAGCCACTAGGAGCGGTAGTTGCTGTTAGCCACTAGGAGCGCTAGTTGCTGTTAGCCACTAGGAGCGCTAGTTGCTGTTAGCCATTAGAAATGCCAGCTGCTGTAAGCCACTATGAGTGCTAGTTGCTGTTAGCCACTATGAGTGCTAGTTGCTGTTAGCCACTATGAGTGCTAGTTGCTGTTAGCCACTAGGAGTGCTAGTTGCTGTTAGCCATTATGAGTGCTAGTTGCTGTTAGCCACTATGAGTGCTAGTTGCTGTTAGCCATAGCCATTACGACTGCCAGTTGCTGTTAGCCACTATGAGTGCTAGTTGCTGTTAGCCACTAGGAGTGCTAGTTGCTGTTAGCCATTATGAGTGCTAGTTGCTGTTAGCCACTATGAGTGCTAGTTGCTGTTAGCCATAGCCATTACGACTGCCAGTTGCTGTTAGCCACTATGAGTGCTAGTTGCTGTTAGCCATAGCCACTTTGAATGCAAGTTGCTGTTAGCCACTAGGAGCGCTAGGAATGAATTATCCTGAAACTGAATTCAACCTAACGAACGCAAACACTGAAGACCTCAACGTCTATAGTTTGTCCCTCTGAGTGGGCACATGGCCACAGGAGCTTTTAAAGACGTCGAGATAGTGAATGTGAAGAGCCGGCAGCCAAAGTGCAACAGATTGAGTGAAAACCTTGAACTTTACGCTCCTCCTCGGTTCGGCTTTTGAGATAAGTTGAACTAAAAACAGAAAAATCAAGAGATTATCTGCAAGACCTGCCTGAGATTGTGGCAAATTTTGCAACTGTCGTAAGAGGCCGTATTGGTGGTGTACACACTGACCGACTGGTTTCCAAAACAGGCTTTAAGGTGCAAACGATGACACAGAATGACACTGTGTGTGTGTGTGTGTGTGACACCTCTCTCATCTATTGTTAGTCCATTGAGAATCTCTCTCTCTCCTTTACCTCAATCTATGGACGCTAGCTAGCTCCCAGGCTAGTTCAGACACTAGCTATGGATTTGGTTATTGAACTTACAGTTCATTACACACCGATGTGTTGCCACACAACGGATTTGAAATGTCACGGGACATGTGATCAGGGGAACAGACACGCATACACACAGCCGTGTGTACAGTACAGTCGACAACAGCTGTAAACAAACAGTTGGGAGTAAGTTGCTATCTCAGCTGAATCTGCTAGGTAGTAAAACTTGCTGCGGCCAGAAGGTCAGTGATATTTGTTTTCCGGCGAAGTGTTTAGTGTAACCTTTTCGTGCGTGGCGAAGAATTAGGTTTGCTGATTAAACTGTAAATAAAACTACACTTGTGGATTTAGGCGTGACCAGATACAGATACAGATAATCGAGTTTAATGTCTCAGATCAACAAAGAGCATATCTGGACATCTGACACCAAACAGCTTTAATCAACCAAGTTAATTATTACTTTAATTGAAACATTATACAGCAACAATGAGGTCTTTAAAACAGGTCAGCAGCGGCTGCGTATTTATTTACTACAGGAAAAACTTGTATTCAAACAACCAGTAAACCACACCGGCACCTCCCTCGTCCCAAGGCTGCCGTGTCCTCACAAAACACTTTATAGGTACCTATGTTACCTATGTTCCCTACTCACTATTCACTACAGTGTTCCCTACTTCCTAAAGTGTTTCCTACTCCCTATTCACTACAGTGTTCCCTACTTCCTAAAGTGTTTCCTACTCCCTATTCACTACAGTGTTCCCTACTTCCTAAAGTGTTCCCTACTCCCTATTCACTACAGTGTTCCCTACTCCCTATTCACTACAGTGTTCCCTACTCCCTATTCACTACAGTGTTCCCTACTTCCTAAAGTGTTCCCTACTCCCTATTCACTACCGTGTTCCCTACTCCGTATTCACTACAGTGTTCCCTACTCCCTATTCACTAGTGTTCCCTACTCCCTATTCACTACAGTGTTCCCTACTCCCTTTTCACTAGTGTTCCCTACTCCCTATTCACTACAGTGTTCCCTACTCCCTATTCACCAGTGTTCCCTACTCCCTATTCACTACAGTGTTCCCTACTCCCTATTCACTACAGTGTTCCCTACTTCCTAAAGTGTTCCCTACTCCCTATTCACTACAGTGTTCCCTACTCCCTATTCACTACAGTGTTCCCTACTCCCTATTCACTACAGCGTTCCCTACTCCCTATTCACTACAGTGCTCCCTACTCCCTATTCACTACAGTGTTCCCTACTCCCTATTCACTACAGTGATCCCTACTCCCTATTCACTACAGTGTTCCCTACTTCCTAAAGTGTTTCCTACTCCCTATTCACTACAGTGTTCCCTACTCCCTATTAACTACAGTGTTCCCTACTTCCTAAAGTGTTTCCTACTCCCTATTCACTACAGTGTTCCCTACTCCCTATTCACCAGTGTTCCCTACTCCCTATTCACTACAGTGTTCCCTACTCCCTATTCACTACAGCATTCCCTACTCCCTATTCACCAGTGTTCCCTACTCCCTATTCACTACAGTGTTCCCTACTCCCTATTCACTACAGTGATCCCTACTCCCTATTCACTACAGTGTTCCCTACTCCCTATTCACTACAGTGTTCCCTACTTCCTAAAGTGTTCCCTACTCCCTATTCACTACAGTGATCCCTACTCCCTATTAACTACAGTGTTCCCTACTTCCTAAAGTGTTTCCTACTCCCTATTCACTACAGTGTTCCCTACTCCCCATTAACTACAGTGTTCCCTACTTCCTAAAGTGTTTCCTACTCCCTATTCACTACAGTGTTCCCTACTCCCTATTAACTACAGTGTTTCCTACTCCCTATTCACTACAGTGTTCCCTACTCACTGCACAGAACTCCTTCATTTGAAATGCCCTAAAAGACAAAAAAACAACAACATTATCTTCAAAATAAGCAAATAAGATGCAATTCATTTGAACATGTAAATAATTCAAAACAACAAAGTGATCATTTAAATATAACATGTTTTCAACAATCATAGAGCTTGCATTATTATACCAGTATGATCATTTTGAGATGAGACGTTCCTCCAAAGTGACCTACAGGGTGAGGGGGCGTCTTGCTCTCGGACGCCTACAGGTAGACTGGGGACACTGGGGATCGAACCCAGAACCTTTTGACTGGGAGTCAACACCCTAACCAGAATATCCTTCCCCCATAGATCATACATTCATAAAACTGGGTATGATGACACGTCAGGATCAGATATACAAAACAATTCAAAGTCGATAAAGGATCATATGGAGTTATTGGCCCACTGGCAGACCACAAGTCAGCCGTGATCACATTCAACCCCACAGCCATTTAATTCCCTTTCAGCACAGAGTCAATAACCTGAGGTTGTATAAACAGGCTGGGCTGGTCGTGAGGGCTGCCGGCATGCGGCCCTTCAACTCGGATAACACAGCGGACCAACGCCTTCTCCTCCCTCTCCTCCCTCTCCTCCCCCTCACACTTCTCTCTTCCTCTCTTCTCCATCTCATCTTCTCCTCTCTCCTCCCTCTCCTCCTCACACTTCTCTCTTCCTCTCTTCTCCATCTCATCTTCTCCTCTCTCTCCTCCTCACACTTCTCTCTTCCTCTCTTCTCCATCTCATCTTCTCCTCTCTCTCCTCTCTCCTCCCTCTCCTCCTCACACTTCTCTCTTCCTCTCTTCTCCATCTCATCTTCTCCTCTCTCTCCTCCTCACACTTCTCTCTTCCTCTCTTCTCCATCTCATCTTCTCCTCCTCACACTTCTCTCTTCCTCTCATCTCCATAGACATCTTCTCCTCCCTCTCCCCCTCACACTTCTCTCTCCTCCATCTCATCTTCTCCTCTCTCTCCTCTCTCCTCCCTCTTCTCTCTCCTCCCTCTCCTCCTCCTCACACTTCTGTCTTCCTCTCTCTCCTCCATCTTATCTTCTCCCCTCTCCTCCTCACACTTCTCTCTCCTCCCTCTCCTCCTCACACGTCTGTCTTCCTCTCTCTCCTCCATCTTATCTTCTCCCCTCTCTCCTCCTCACACTTCTCTCCTCCTCTCTCCTCCATCTCATCTTCTCCTCCCTCTCCTCCTCACACTTCTCTCTCCTCCTCCATCTCATCTTCTCCTCCCTCTCCTCCTCACACTTCTCTCTCCTCTCTCTCCTCCTCACACTTCTCTCTTCCTCTCTCCTCCATCTCATCTTCTCCTCCCTCTCCTCCTCACACTTCTCTCTCCTCTCTCTCCTCCTCACACTTCTCTCTTCCTCTCTCCTCCATCTCATCTTCTCCTCCCTCTCCTCCTCACACTTCTCTCTCCTCTCTCTCCTCCTCACACTTCTCTCTTCCTCTCTCCTCCATCTCATCTTCTCCTCCCTCTCCTCCTCACACTTCTCTCTCCTCTCTCTCCTCCTCACACTTCTCTCTTCCTCTATTCTCCATCTCATCTTCTTCCCTCTCCATTCTCTTCTCTCTCCTATTCTCTCTTCTCGTTTTCTCTCCTCGCTTCTTTTTTGCTCTCCTCCTCCTCCTCCTCCTCCTCCTCCTCCTCCTCCTCCTCCTCCTCCTCCTCCTCCTCCTCCTCCCCTCGCTCTTTTGTTCTCTCTCCTCACCAGGGAAACAGTACATGATGTTATTGTGTGCGCGGCCGCGGAGCAGCTGACAAAGCGATCAGCGGTGTTATCCGTCTTATCGGCCGTCAGGAGGCCCAGGAGGCCCAGGAGTCCCAGGAGGCCCAGAACCTCTCTGGTCTTACTGCTCCCAGGAACCTCTCTGGTCTTACTGCTCCCAGGAACCTCTCTGGTCTTACTGCTCCCAGGAACCTCTCTGGTCTTACTGCTCCCATGAACCTCTCTGGTCTTACTGCTCCCATGAACCTCTCTGGTCTTACTGCTCCCATGAACCTCTCTGGTGTTACTGCTCCCAGGAACCTCTCTGGTCTTACTGCTCCCATGAACCTCTCTGGTCTTACTGCTCCCATGAACCTCTCTGGTCTTACTGCTCCCATGAACCTCTCTGGTCTTACTGCTCCCATGAACCTCTCTGGTCTTACTGCTCCCATGAACCTCTCTGGTCTTACTGCTCCCATGAACCTCTCTGGTCTTACTGCTCCCATGATCCTCTCTGGTCTTCTAAAGTGAGAACACAGGAACATGGACAACCTGCTAACCACCAGACTGTAAGGACCTCAAACCTAAACAGATGCCAACCACATTCAAACTAAAGTCATTTTTTGGTGTCCATGTTTTGTGGAAGGACAACATTTGCAGAGTGGGGAGTTTCCCACAGAAAGACACAATTTCTTTTTCGATTTCCATGGTTCAAATATTTTACAGATGGTGCAAAAATAACTTCCAGAGAAAGACACTGAAGTCTCACTCCAGTAGAAACCACGTCTCCACCACCATGCTGTCCTGCTCACCCAACATCTGTCTCCTCCGCCTGGCTGCTCCTCACACACCAGCTGAACCTCGCTGCCCACCGCCATGTGCTCCCTCCAAAGAGGAGGTGGGGAATGTGTCACTCATGTGGACAACTGAGGAGACTGTCTGACAGACATGCAGCCAGACAGACATGCAGCCAGACTGACATGCATGCATGCAGCCAGACAGACAGACATGCAGCCAGACAGACATGCAGCCAGACTGACATGCAGCCAGACAGACAGACATGCAGCCAGACTGACATGCAGCCAGACTGACATGCAGCCAGCCAGACACACATGCAGCCAAACAGACACACATGCAGCCAGCCAGACATGCAGACAGAAAGACATGCAGCCAGACTGACATGCATCCAGACAGACTGACATGCATCCAGACAGACATGCATCCAGACAGACATGCATCCAGACAGACTGACATGCAGCCAGACTGACATGCAGCCAGACAGAGAGACATGCAGCCAGACAGAGACATGCAGCCAGACAGACAGACATGCAGCCAGACAGACAGACATGCAGCCAGACAGACAGACATGCAGAAAACCACCAGACTGACATGCAGCCAGACAGACATGCAGCTAGACTGACATGCAGCCAGACTGACATGCATGCATGATGCAGCTAGACAGACAGGCAGCCAGACAGACATGTTGAGCTATGTGGCCGTGCGCCCCCCTCGTGCGCGCCCCTCCTCGTGCGCGCCCCTCGTGTGCCCCTCCTCATGCGCACCCCCCATGCGCGCCCCCCTTGTGTTTATTTGCGATGCAGGGCTGAAGGAGAAGCAAGCCAGTGTGTGTCCTGACCTCTGACACACTGACTGATTTACTCAGCCTCGACGCAGGCCTGCCAAGACACACCCAGCCCAGCCCCATAACACACACACACACACACACACACACACACACACACACACACACACACACACACACACACACACACACACACACACACACACAGCTGAGCACCATAGAGAACCAACTCAAGTGTTTGTGTTTCAAGTCGTTTCCCTGCAAAGTGTTCAGTATTTTCAGTATTTTCTGTATAATAATTAAACCGTTTATCCCAAATACATGGATACATGGCGGGTGGTTTTTGGTGATATATGATCAGTTTGTATTCATTCACAGTCTGAAACAACAGGATCAGAGTTAGTTGAAGTGTCTAGCTGTAATTAGTGATGTCATAACGGACCGGTGTTCATAAACCGAGCTCAGGGAAGCTTACTAAACACATGAGTTGTGTTTCAACAGGAGCTAAATG
Source organism: Merluccius polli (assembly GCA_030340625.1). Lineage (NCBI taxonomy): Eukaryota > Metazoa > Chordata > Actinopteri > Gadiformes > Merlucciidae > Merluccius > Merluccius polli. The sequence goes on along the minus strand of JAOPHQ010003179.1, from coordinate 94,891 downwards.
ACCCGGAAAACACTGCAGCAATCAATGAGTGGAAAACACGCATGACTCAGAGAGGGGGGGGGGGGGGGTGTGTGTGTGTGTGTGTGTGTGTGTGTGAGAGAGATAACCATTTACATGAATTGACTCTTATCAGGGGGGGGGGGGGGGGGGTCCTCCTCATGTCTGTAGTCAGTGATAACACCTGCTCTCTACCAGGTCCTCATCCTCGACTTCAACACCCCACTCCCACAACCCTAAACTAAACTTTATAACTATAAAGATATAACTATAATATTATAAACTAAACTTTATAAACTATAAACTATATAAACTATAATTTATGAACTACAAACTTTATAAACTATAAAGCTATAACTATAATGTTATAAACTAAACTTTATAACTATAAAGATATAACTATAATATTATAAACTAAACTTTATAAACTATAAAGATATAACTATAATGTTATAAACTAAACTTTATAACTATAAAGATATAACTATAATATTATAAACTAAACTTTATAAACTATAAAGATATAAACTATAATGTTATAAACTAAACTTTATAACTATAAAGCTATAACTATAATGTTATAAACTAAACTTTATAACTATAAAGCTATAACTATAACGTTAAAAACTAAACTTTATAAACTATAAAGCTATAACTATAACGTTATAAACTAAACTTTATAACTATAAAGCTATAACTATAACGTTATAAACTAAACTATAAAGCTATAACTATAACGTTATAAACTAAACTTTATAACTATAAAGCTATAACTATAACGTTATAAACTAAACTTTATAACTATAAAGCTATAACTATAACGTTATAAACTAAACTATAAAGCTATAACTATAACGTTATAAACTAAACTTTATAACTATAAAGCTATAACTATAACGTTATAAACTAAACTATAAAGCTATAACTATAACGTTATAAACTAAACTTTATAAACTATAAAGCTATAACTATAACGTTATAAACTAAACTTTATAAACTATAAAGCTATAACTATAATGTTATAAACTAAACTTTATAAACTATAAAGCTATAACTATAACATTATAAACGAAACTTTATAAACTATAAAGATATAACTATAACATTATAAACTAAACTAGATATAACTATAACATTATAAACTAAACTTTATAAACTATAAAGCTATAACTATAATATTATAAACTAAACTTTATAAACTATAAAGCTATAACTATAACGTTATAAACTAAACTTTATAACTATAAAGGTTACAGGTTGTACTGTATAGACCACCACCTGACCCAGTGAGACCTGGTATTAGGGTCCAGAGGAGCACGGCGGCCGGGGCTGCACCCCCTGGCGATGGGATCAGGACCCTCCTAGACCCAGCGGACCCTCCTAGACCCAGCGGACCCTCCTAGACCCAGCCTCACCCCCCAACTTACCCCCCCACCAGGTGCTGTAAAGGCCTCCTGGCCAGGCTACCACAGTAAAGACCACACAGCAAACCCTAACCCTAAGTCCTTCAACACGCATTCAGGGGGTCTGGTGGTTAGACCCCTAGTGAACCAACCCCCAGACCCCCTAGTGAACCAACCCCCAGACCCCCTAGTGAACCAACCCCCAGACCCCCTAGTGAACCAACCCCCAGACCCCCTAGTGAACCAACCCCCAGACCACCTAGTGAACCAACCCCCAGACCTCCTAGTGAACCAACCCCCAGATCCCCTAGTGAACCAACCCCCAGACCTCCTAGTGAACCAACCTCCAGACCTCCTAGTGAACCAACCACCAGACCTCCTAGTGAACCAACCTCCAGACCCCCTAGTGAACCAACCTCCAGACCCCCTAGTGAACCAACCTCCAGACCCCCTAGTGAACCAACCCCCAGACCTCCTAGTGAACCAACCTCCAGACCTTCTAGTGAACCAACCTCCAGACCTCCTAGTGAACCAACCACCAGACCTTCTAGTGAACCAACCTCCAGTCCCTCTAGTGAACCAACCTCCAGTTCCTCTAGTGAACCAACCACCAGACCTCCTAGTGAACCAACCACCAGACCTCCTAGTGAACCAACCACCAGACCTCCTAGTGAACCAACCTCCAGACCTTCTAGTGAACCAACCTCCAGACCTCCTAGTGAACCAACCTCCAGTTCCTCTAGTGAACCAACCTCCAGTCCCTCTAGTGAACCAACCTCCAGTTCCTCTAGTGAACCAACCTCCAGTCCCTCTAGTGAACCAACCTCCAGTCCCTCTAGTGAACCAACCTCCAGTTCCTCTAGTGAACCAACCTCCAGTTCCTCTAGTGAACCAACTTCCAGTTCCTCTAGTGAACCAACCACCAGACCTCCTAGTGAAACCAACTCCTAGTGAACCAACCACCAGACCCCCTAGTGAACCAACCTCCAGTTCCTCTAGTGAACCAACCACCAGACCTTCTAGTGAACCAACCTCCAGACCTAGTGAACCAACCTCCAGACCCCCTAGTGAACCAACCTCCAGACCCCCTAGTGAACCAACCACCAACGAGACCCCCCCACCCCTGGACCAGGGGCCCAACCAGGTGAACCAACCTGCTCTTTCCGCTTCTGCCAGCGGCCGCACGGACTCTCCTCCAGGATCTCGCTCTCATCCTCGCTCTCCTCCTCCTTCCCCTCCGAGCCTGAGTTCCTCTCCGGGACCGACATCGTCATCCTAGTCCGTCCTCAGTCCGCCCTCCTAGTCCGTCCTCCTGGTCCGTCCTCAGTCCGTCCTCCTGGTCCGTCGTCCGTTAAAAAAGCGACAGTGGAGACGTCGCACCCCGCCAGCCAGCCGAGGATCCGCCGACACGCCAGCAGCAGCAGTAGAGACCTGGCGCTCAAAACATCTCGTGGAGAACAGGTCCACCAGGGGGGTCCAGTCCACTAGGGGCGTCCAGTCCACCAGGGGGGGGGGGGGCAGTCCACCAGAGGGGGGCGTCTAGTCCACCAGGGGGGGGCAGTCCACCAGAGGGGGGCGTCCAGTCCACCAGGGGGGGGGCGTCAATTCCACCAGGGGGCGTCCAGTCCACCAAGGGGGGCGTCCAGTCCAGCAGGGGGGTCCAGTCCACCAGGGGGCGTCCAGTCCAGCAGGGGGGGCGTCCAGTCCAGCAGGGGGGTCCAGTCAACCAGGGGGGTCCAGTCCACCAGGGGGCGTCCAGTCCAGCAGGGGGGGCGTCCAGTCCAGTCCAGCACGTAGACCCCTAGACCTCCAGACAGGATCTAGGGGGGGATCAGGAGAAATACTGCAGATATCCCGGCTCGCGCCAGGAGGTTCCGGTCCGCTTCACGCGCCGCGCGAGGAGACGCCTTCACGCGCAGAACACAACGACGACACGCGAGACCACGCGACGCCTCTTCCTCCTCCTCTTCCTCCTCCTCCTCTTCCTCAGCCGCTCGCGGAACACTGAACGTTGGTGTCGGCGTCGCGCGCGCCCTGCCTAGAAAACCGTGGGCTCTGGGGGGGGGGGGGGGGGGGGGGGGCGGGGGGGGGGGTACCGTAAAGTTTGCAGGATCTGCGCAGACTCATTACCGTGCTGTCTGGGTTTGGTTTTACCTTTATTACTCCTGTTGCTATGGTAACATAGAACTAATATTAATAATATCCATAGGGAATGGGAAATAAAATGTAAGTACAAATATAAACACTAAGATACACACACTAAGGCGTATTTTCACTAAGGAAATATATATAATATATCATATATATGTGTCCATACACATGATACAGGCCCTACATCTATATATATATATACATTATAAACTATATAATACTGGGGTGTACAGATATACACTATATAGATATATATGTTTAGAAATATATATATATATGTACTGTACTTAACGGCCTCTCCGCTCCGCGTTAACCAGCTGGGACGACGTGACGAGTGACTACGTGATGTACGTGATGTGTGGGGGTCACTGGTGAGGAGTGATCCCTCTGCTCAGAGCAAGCTACTATGTATGGTGCTATATATATATATATATATTTTTTTTTAAATATATAAATATATATTTTTTTAAAAGTACAAACAAAAATACAACAACAAAAAAATACAAAAAAAAATACAAAATTTGTATATATATATATATATATATATATATATATATATATATATATATATATATATATATATATATATATATATATATATAATAAAGCCCTCAGTCCACAGCAGCAGCTACTGGCTACTGGTCAGACATGGTCCTCAGACCAGTATCTGGTCCTCAGACCAGATCCTGGTCCTCTCAGGTCCCTGCAGGTCTTTCTAGTGTCCATTAGAAAGCAGACCTGGATGGAGGCTGCTGATGTCGGGCTGCAGCGCCACCTAGTGTTCATGGAGGAACATTATTCATACATAGACTTTATATACATACAGTATATAATATATGACTTTATACACATATATAATATATGACTTTATACACATATACACATATATAATATATGACTTTATACACATATACATGTATGACTTTATACACATATACACATATATAATATATGCCTTTATACACATATACACATATATAATATATGACTTTATACACATATACATGTATGACTTTATACACATATACACATATATAATATATGCCTTTATACACATATACACATATATAATATATGACTTTATACACATATACATGTATGACTTTATACACATATACACATATATAATATATGCCTTTATACACATATATAATATAACTTGATGAATCACATGAAACCACTCCTCGTCATCACCAGTTAAATGGGACTAAATTATAATTTGATTGGCCAACGTCCGTCTAAAAGAGGATGTAAACACCGACCTAAAGAGGATGTAAACATCCACCTAGAGGGATGTAAACATCCACCTAAAGAGGATGTAAACACCGACCTAGAGGGATGTAAACATCCACCTAAAGAGGATGTAAACATCCACCTAAAGAGGATGTAAACACCGACCTAAAGAGGATGTAAACATCGACCTAGAGGGATGTAAACATCCACCTAAAGAGGATGTAAACACCGACCTAGAGGGATGTAAACATCCACCTAAAGAGGATGTAAACACCGACCTAAAGAGGATGTAAACATCGACCTAGAGGGATGTAAACATCCACCTAAAGAGGATGTAAACACCGACCTAGAGGGATGTAAACATCCACCTAAAGAGGATGTAAACACCGACCTAAAGAGGATGTAAACATCGACCTAGAGGGATGTAAACATCCACCTAAAGAGGATGTAAACACCGACCTAGAGGGATGTAAACATCCACCTAAAGAGGATGTAAACATCGACCTAGAGGGATGTAAACATCCACCTAAAGAGGATGTAAACACCGACCTAGAGGGATGTAAACATCCACCTAAAGAGGATGTAAACACCGACCTAGAGGGATGTAAACATCCACCTAAAGAGGATGTAAACATCCACCTAAAGAGGATATAAACACCGACCTAAAGAGGATGTAAACACCGACCTAAAGAGGGATGTAAGAGGATGTAAACATCCACCTAGAGGATGTAAACACCGACCTAAAGAGGATGTAAACATCCACCTAAAGATGTAATGTAAACAGGGTGTAATGCAGCATCCGTCCAGCGGGGGTCGCGGTTGCTCTTCTAATCAGAAAGCCCTGAGTCACTAAAGCTGTGCTGTGCTGTCTGTGCAGATTGTGTTGGTCACATGACGATGGACAGATTAGACAGACAGACAGACAGACAGGCAGACAGACAGACAGACAGGCAGACAGAATTTGTGGAAATGTCTACTCTGACACAACACAGAAAGTCATGAAGCAAGACCAACTTAACGTCTTGAGGCCCTTTCAGATGAAACTGTGAAACCAGAATAGACTTCTTCTCTAACGGTCAACTGTCATATTGGACATTGTGAAAGACTGTTGGAGACACAAAGACAACAATAACAGGCCTGTGTGTGTGTGTGTGTGTGTGTGTGTGTGTTGTTTGCATGTCCACAGGGTTCAGACTCACCTTTGAGACCGAGAGTGCAGAGTAAATAGTGGCGATCAGAGGAGCCCAGCGGTCAGCCAGCAGCAGACGACCTCCATGGACCGGACTGTTTATGGTGGCCAACATCATACATCATACCAACGTCACGCTACATATGAAGGGTGTATGACATACCAACGTCACGCTACATATGAAGGGTGTATGACATACCAACGTCACGCTACATATGAAGGGTGTATGACATACAAATACAACTATGATCCAATAATGTGCATCATGTAATGTGCTGTGCGGTATTTCAGCCAGTAGGTGTCGCTGTTCTGCCAGGGGACGAACCGCTGAAATGAGCTATGAAATGAGTTTTCAGTACAGAGAAGAAAGGCGTTTATTATAGAAAACTTTATTTCAACAAATATTTAATTACAAATCCATTAACCTCTTATAAAGTCCTCAAGTCCCGCCAGTTACAAACAGAACACAATCCTACATTAGAAAGTATAATAGTGACGCCCAATCAGGTGTAAGTTAGGTCTAGTGACGGCCAATCGGGTGTAAGGTAGGCCTAGTGACAGCCAATCGGGTGTAAGGTAGGCCTAGTGACAGCCAATAGGGTTTAAAGTAGGCCCACTGACAGCCAATAGGATGTAAGATAGGCCTAGTGACGGCCAATCGGGTGTAAGATAGGCCTAGTGACGGCCAATCGGGTGTAAGGTAGGCTTAGTGACAGCCAATAGGGTGTAAGATAGGCCTAGTGACAGCCAATAGGGTGTAAGGTAGGCCTAGTGATGGCCAATAGGGTGTAAGGTAGGCCAAGTGATGGCCAATAGGGTGTAAGGTAGGCCTAGTGACAGCCAATAGGGTGTAAGGTAGGCCAAGTGATGGCCAATAGGGTGTAAGGTAGGCCTAGTGACAGCCAATAGGGTGTAAGGTAGGCCTAGTGATGGCCAATAGGGTGTAAGGTAGGCCTAGTGACAGCCAATAGGGTGTAAGGTAGGCCTAGTGATGGCCAATAGGGTGTAAGGTAGGCCTAGTGACGGCCAATAGGCTGTAAGGTAGGCCTAGTGACAGCCAATAGGCTGTTAGGTAGGCCCACTGACAGCCAATAGGGTGGGTGCGCCGCTGGTGTAAGTCATTCTCCTGCAGTGGTCCAGCCGCGTCGCCCTCATCTCCTGATGCACAGAAACATCCAGTTAACAGTTAAACTTCGGCCATTTCAAGAGTTTGAGGTTCTGAGTTAAGACCATGAAGGTCCAAGATGGCAGCAGAACCTACCGGGGTGAGTTTGGGCCGCTGGATGCAGTGGATATACGGCTTGGGTGCGGTCTCTATGACGTGCTGAAACACTTTGTAGCACACCACGCAGTCCATAATGGGCTGGAGGAACACAGAGAGGAACATGAAGGTTTCAGACCAGCTGAAGTGTGGAGGACATCAGGATGATGAGGATGAAGAGGATGAAGGTGTTACTTACTCTGTCGTTCCTGAAGGGGCAGCTCTGCGCGACACTGGTTCCTTTAGCACACCTGGTGGGCTTCAGGTGGAAGTGGTGGAAGATGGAGCTCATCCCGAACCCGGACTGGAACGCAGGGAACGGTTCACTTTTAGCCGAACCGCCGAATAAACCACGCTAACGTTTCACTAGTTTAACAATAAATTAATTTAATTTAATCGTAATGTAATTTCACGTTATTTCATTTTATTGGGAATTAAATATGTAGGCCTATAGATTAAATAATCTACAGGTCTACATAATCATGGACCTGCTGTATATTTAACGTTTTATTTTTAACGCAAAGTAGGCTTTGGCTGTTTACCACAATGTATGATTTTCAGTAATAACCAGTAGACCTTCATTTTATACATTTTATATATTTTATACATGTTATAAATGATATAAATGTTATAAATGAGGGATGTAAACACATGTTTTCCATATAATCTCCAGGTTACCTCGAAGTCAGATTTGTCGATGGTCCTGAAGAAGTGGAAGTGCAGCTGGACGCCGGGGAAGGACTGCAGCTGCTGGAGGACGATGTCCACGCCGACCCGGTAGTTCTGGTCCAGCTGGTTGTACTGCTGGTTGGCCTGCGCCGGACCGAGCAGCGCCGCCGCCGCCGCCGCGGCTAGCACGACGCACAGCAAGGTACACATGGTCTGTTCTGTGTCCGCAAAGATCCTCGACTGAGGAACGGCTCAGCAGGTCGACTTGGGATAAACATTAACATGTCCCAACGGCCCCAAACAAGAGCCTCCCCTCCTGCCCTCTCCCTCCCTCCCTCCCCTCTCCCTCCCTCCCTCCTTCCTCCCTCCCTCCTGGCTCCTTCCCCATAACAAACCCTGACAGCTCCCCCCCCTGCTTGGTTCCTGGCACAACTTAGTCTGAAACAGAAGAACTGAAACTGATTTCCCAGAAGTTACCGCATGCAAGTCTTGTGAGATTATGGTCAGGGATGTTCGTTTCCTTGTTTCCTTCCCTCAACAATAACCTTATACATGTCCTAGTAGCTGGACACGTTTCACCGTTGTATGGTTTGTTTGAGATATGTCATACGTCTCTAAATACATAGGAAATTAAAACATAAATCCAACAAAGACGTGTTTCTGAGAAATGACCGGCCATTGGAGAACCCAACCAGTCTATCAATATAATCAATATATTGATGAGTTATTGAGGCCTTTATTCCTATAAGGTTTACCGCAAACTGTAATCTGTAACCAAAGAATAGGATTAAGGTCAAATATGCAACGTTTCCTAATCTCAAGTCTGAACACTTCCATGTGGGGAATGGTATCCTAACATCCCAAACATCTGTAACTCATTTAAGAAGAAATGTCCAAACAAATAGTTTTTACAGAGTCAAACTTTATTGAATTGTACACTACACTATTTGATAAATGTTTAGCAGAATATAAAAGAGCATAATGCAAAGGAATAAGGGCCTATGGAAAGGCTAACCTCTTCCTCCCAAGACCCCCCGTATACGGGCAGACCCGCCCCTCCCAAAAGCAAAGACGTCGTAAAGCATTTAAACTTGTGAGAAAGCAGTCATGTAATAACACCGACAACCACAAGACTCAACTTTTAGTCTGTAACATTTGTTAGCTAAATGAAACACAATTCCAACCTCAAACTAAATAGGATAAGATTAATAAGAGTAAGAGTTATGTTATTGTGCACATGCACAGCAATCCTTTCCCCGACATGTTATCTACACAAACTATAAATCATATGAAAGATGAAACAGTCACCACCAGATCACCTGAGGCCAAAAACCATCAAGAACAAACTTTTTATAGTAACAATCACAGATAATGTTTTACCTTTGATCACTTAAAACCACCATGAACAGATAATCCAGTCTGGGCAACAATTGTCTGACAACAGTCAACAACTTAGTAAGAGAGGGATTCACAGGAAGTAGGTCAACTGTCATTCAACTCTATTGTCCCTGACCTTTCAACAGAGGGGTCAAAGGTCACATGTCTGTCTGTTTGTATTGGTTTGCATTGGATTTATTGTTTTATTTGGAGACTCTGCCTAAACCCATCTCTACTAAAACCTCTCTATCTTCGCTCTACTTCACATCCTGACCTCACATCCTGACCTCACATCCTGACCAGGTCTTCACCAGATGTTATGATATGGTCCTATAGTGATACAGGGCTGCTTACCCATAATGCACTCGGTGGTATTCACACTAAAACATCACATTTATCTCAGGTGGAAATTAAATCTTCCATTATTCTGTCCTAACTTTATTCCCTCTGACCCAGTAGCACCTCATGTGTTATTGTACCCTTGTTGTCATGGAGATACAGTCTGTTCAGTTACTATGTTATTGTTGGCAAGACATCTGAGGAAGAGGCCTGGAGAGATGAAGAGGTTAAAATACAGAAGGTCCCTGCGGCGCTGAGAGGAGGACAGACCGGTTCTCATCTCCCACACGTCACTCCTCCTCCCCGGTGGAGGCCAGCAGCGTCGGAGCGCCGCTCCGGTAGCCCATGTTGTTGCAGTGGTTGGTCCTCGCCGTCTTCATGTCCTGAAACACAACAACATCCTCCATCACCTCCACCCACGTGATGTCCATGTTATGAAGTGTGACTAGGTGGACTAGGACTAGGACCCCCCATGAGGTGTGGGGGGGTGCGTCCCCTGGACTGACCTGGGTCAGAGCCGGTTTGTGGATGCAGTGGACGTAGGGCTTGGGACTCGCCTCGATCTCGCCGGCGAAGGTTTTGTAACACGTGGCGCAGTCGAACAGCGGCTGAACACACGAACACACGGATACCGCAGACGGGTCACAACACGCAGCTCACCACACGCAGCTCACAACACGCAGCTCCACCACACGCAGCTCCACCAGGAGGAGGTGACGTCTGCTCTACTGGTCTAGGAGGCGGAGCGTCACGGCCGCCGGCGCCGTACTCACCCTGTCGTTTCTGAACGCACAGTCGCTGGCGTCGACGGTTCCTCTGGGGCACACTGTGGCCTTCAGGTAGAAGTGGTGGTAGATGTAGCTCACGTCAAAACCGGGCTACAGAGGAGGAGGAGGAGGAGGAGGAGGAGGAGGAGAAGGAGAAGAAGAAGAAGAAGAAGAAGGAAGAGGAGGAGGAGAAGAAGAAGAAGAAGAAGAAGAAGAAGAAGAAGAAGAAGAAGAAGAAGAAGAAGAAGAAGAAGAAGAAGGAGGAGGAGGAGGAGGAGGAGGAGAAGTGGGCTTCAGTCTCAGTGGTCACAACTATGTGGCATTTAGTAGCCGACACACGAAAGACCCGAGTATCGTAATTAATAATTAATAATAAATAATAAATAATTAGTCATTAAAGACTGCGTAAACCAAAGGAACATTGCGTGTTCAGAGTTATTAACCACCCGGCCAAATGTGAATGATTCAAAAACTCACCAAGTATATCAAATTAGGATTCAAAATCATGAAAAAATATTCATTATTCTCAGCTGAGGCACTGGGGGCGTGTCCGCTGGAGGCGCTAAGCCACGCCCATTTAGGCACAGGGGGCGGAGCCTTTCCCAAATGTCAAAATAATTACTGTCAAAATAATTACTGTTAAATAATAACTGTCAAACTCGTGGCTAAGCGTGACGTAACTGCGCTCTGGTTGTTAGGGGGCTAGCGCGTTACGTCATCACTTAACCCTTTAAGCCCCGCCCATACAATCCTGAACGCGAAAATTGAGAAAAAAAACAGCGGTCTCTTCACGTGACGTCATAACGTCAGTCATGACGTCATAACGCGTCAGGTGTTAGAACCTACCCCCCAGTCTGTGTGACGTATTGAACCTGGAAGTAACCGGAGCCCACCTGGATGTCGGATTGCGACACCGTCCTGAAGAACCGGAAGTGGTGGCTGATCCCGGCGAGAGCGTTGAGCCGGTCCGCCGCCAGGTCCACCCCCTTCCTGTAGGTGTCCTGGAGCCGCTGGTAGGCCCCCTGGACCCCGGAGGACCCCTGGACCCCGGAGGACCCCGAGACCACGGCGGACCCGTCGGACCCCAGGACCCCCAACACGGACCCCGCAGCGAGAAGCCAGAACAACGCGGCCGCCATGTCTCTCTCCCGGAGGATTCTGCTGCCAAGGATTACAACACCGACCTCCCCCAATACCGCCCTCCCCCAACACTCCCCCAATACCGACCTCCCCCAACACCGACCTCCCCCAACATATTCCCCCAATACCGACCTCCCCCTTCTCCCCAGCACTCCCTTCTCCCCCAACACAGACCTCCCCCTTCTCCCCCCACCCCCAACACTCCCCCTTCTCCCCAACACACTCCCCCTTCTCCCCCTTCTCCCCCAACCCCCCCCTCTTCGGTGAGTTATCCGTCAGTGTGTGAGTGTTAGGGTGAGGGTTTGTCTCCCCCTGCCGGCGGGTCAACATACTGACCGTCTCCTCCTCAGGACGGTTTCCACTGCGGGGACAGCAGCTGTCCATCAACGACACAAATAGTTGTTTTACAGTCAAACTTTATTGTAAATTGTCGGCCAACATCAGATTTGGATAAACTAATATAAATATAAAAAGCCCAGCAAGGGAAAGGACGGAAATGAGGGAAATGGGAAAGACCAACAAATCCAGGAGGTCTTGATGGACGGGTCACCATGAGTCTAGGTGAAAGACTGACCCGGGTCAGAGCCGGGTTCTGGATGCAGCGGACGCAGGGCCTGGGACCGGACCGGACCCCCCGGCGAAGGTTTGTAAGGTAACACGCGTCCGGATGCTGAACACGGATCCCGCAGCGGGTCGCAACACGCAGCTTATTATAACGGACTGAATCCCCTGGACAGGTCCAGATGAAGGTCTCATCAGATCCAGGTCCCATCAGACCCGTCCATGGAGAAATAGAGGACCGGACCGGAGAGAAAGGACGTCCCCCCCCCCCCCCCCCCCCCCCCAACATGGGCCGGTCCACACAGGCCTACATTTCTGAGTGCATTTTTACAGTTGAACAGTTTCAGTAATTTCCTTACGCTACAATTCACACAGTGGATGCTGACAGGAGAGAAACGACGCGAGGCGCAGAATAAATAGAAAATTATCTTTATTTACCATCAATATTTGAACCATTTATGTACAAGGTAAAATCTGTCTTTGTATTGCTTTTTTATGGAACAATATAGCGTTTACTTCTGACCAACTGGCGACCTTCAGATAAACACGAGCCGCCGGTCGAGTCCTCAGATCTCCACCAGATCTCCGCCAGATCTCCGCCAGATCTCCACCAGATCTCCACCAGATCTCCGCCAGATCTCCACCAGATCTCCACCAGATCTCCGCCTTCATGAAACCGTTTCTCTTCATTCAGCCTCAGCTCCGGTTCCTCGCGGACAAACAGTAAAAACGATGACTTGTGCGAACGCCCTTCAAAAACCGTTGCCATGGATACGATGCGTGCGGACACTCAGGTTCACACGCTTCCCACATGTGTTCATTACAAAAACCTCGCAGTTTGGGACGTTTGCCAGCAGGTGCAGATTTAACACGCGTGTATTTAGGGGAGATGTACAGGAACATAAAGAAAAACTCATTCATTTACAGGAAACTCTAAAAACAAAAACATACATTTCATCTCCAATCCTAGCGTGACTTAACGATAACCTTCGTTATTAAAGCCGTCGCCGTTGGCAACGAGACCGGCGCCCAGAGTCGAGATTGTCGATATATTGATGCAGAATTAGAAGTATAATCGGTGAATGCAATGTTTCATTAAGCAACGGCTGCAAACAGTTTGTCTGCAACCGGAGACACATTTACAACGACGTTACAAACACAAAGTGGAATGTCGAACAATAAAAAGTGAAAAGGTTGAAGTGATGAAGAGGAGCTCAGGCTGCAGGATGAGATGAATGAACTGATCTTCGTTACTTTTCTACGTTTGGCACTCGAAACAACATAAATATATTAAGTGTGCTCCCACTAACAAAACAACTTTAACTTTATTTCACCAAGTGAAGAAGTCAGAAGGCCACACCACAGTGTGTGTGTTGCCTAGGCAACATAAAACTACCGAGCCACAACAACGACAACAGTTTAATTTCGCTACGGTAGATAAGTTGTTGTGACGAGTGACGATGCAGTAACTAGTAACTAGTAACAGTTAATAGTAACTAGTAACAGTTAATAGTAACTAGTAACAGTAACTAGTGCGTCGCTGATGCTTGCGCTACGTTTTGATTTTTGGTACAACAGCGACGTCTCTGTCTCCCCCTACTGGTGGGCTGAGGTACTGCAGCACCGCCGCCAGCCGCCCACGTGGTAAATATCCACTTCAGCTTATGGTCACAGAAGCAAAGCAACACCGCTACTAGCTACTCTACAGCTAACGCTAACAACTCGCAGTTAGTTTGCATATAAATAAGGTTTTGGGAAAAGGCAGCGACATGACATGAAACATCACAGCAGCAGAGGTTTAGGAAGCTAAGCTCATTAAGGCAACGCTGATTTATCGAGCGAGTATATGAGGTCCAACGGGACACGACAGAAATGTTACAAATATCTACGCTAAAACACACAGTTTAGTTAAATATTCAGATTGGGAGTCCTTAGAAAGTGCTGGAAGCTTCTGAGTGGCTGCGGTCTAAAAGAAGAAGGCAGAGAAAGGCAGGAAACAGCCAAGATTTCTATTCCTAAGGCGCTTGGTGAGTTAAAATAAGTTAAAATGGTAAAAGGGAATGTGTCACCACTCTAATCCCAGGTCATAATCCTAGTCTGGGTCCATCGCCATGACAACAGTATTGTTGAACAACATTATTGTCATGACCTGCGACCCGCGATCATCAGTTGAGCTTCGTCCAATCAGCTTCTGGTCTCCGAACACGGGGCCAAGGTTTAGGTTGACCTCTCCCAAGTCACAGTGCATTCTGGGAAAGTGAGAGTCTTGACTCGGGACTCTCACGGGATTGGTTGTTGAAGCGTGATCGGCCGCCCACTGTGGAGAGGATGCGGTTGCTAGGCAACTTTAGACTGGCATGTGCATGGTGTCGTATTCGTCGTGACCCTCCCGCTCGTCAAACTTTGGCTCTGCGTCGTCGGCGTCCAGCTGGAGGGAGGGAGGGAGGGAGGGGGAGGGGGAGAGAGAGAGAGAGAAAAAGAGAGAGAGAGAGGGGGAGAGAGGGGGAGAGGAAGAGAGAGAGAGAGAGGAAGAGAGAGAGAAAGAGAGGGGAAGAGAGAGAGAGAGAGAGAGAGAGAGGGGGAGAGAGAGAGGGGGGAAGAGGAAGAGAGAGGAAGAGAGAGAGAGAGAGAGGGAGAGAGAGAGAGAGAGAGAGAGAGAGAGAGGAAGAGGAAGAGGAAGAGAGAGAGCGAGAGAGAGAGGGAGAGGAAGAGAGAGAGAGAGAGGAAGAGAGAGAGAGAGAGGAAGAGGAAGAGGGAGAGAGAGAGAGGGAGAGAGAGTGAGGGAGAGAGAGAGAGGGAGAGAGGGAGAGAGAGAGAGAGAGAGAGAGAACAGAGAGAGAACAGAGAGAGAGAGAGAGAGAGACAGAGAGAGAGAGAGAGACAGAGACAGAGAGAGAGACAGACAGACAGAGGAAGAGAGAGAGAGAGGAAGAGAGAGAGAGATGAACAGAGAGTAGAGTTGACATCATTGAACACAACATGAAGTCCAGGTAGAAGCTGGACTCCAGTGGGAGGAGGGGGAGGAGTTTCACCCCCCTCCTCATTGGGGGGTGGGGGGGGGGTGGGTGTGTGTATTATCATGTAATGTGTTCTCTACGTACGCAGAGCATCTCTCTGGGGGTGAAGATGCGCGGCAGCAGGAACATCTTGACCGGGACGGTGAGGATGAGGACGAAGGGGAAGGCCAGCGACGCCTCGGTCGACATGACGACCCACAGCGACGCCAGACACACCAGCTGGATGCAGGTGAACAGGTGCATCCGCAGCGTCCGCACCTGCAGCACAACAACGGGAGACGGCCGTTTAAAGCAGTGGTTACCATGGCGACGGGGCGGCGACTACAGTATGTGACGCTGCCGAGCGGGTTGCCGTGGCTACCTTGCGGACGTAGGTGTGGTCCGGGTGGTACTTGGGGGGCATCAGCAGGAGCATCATGCGCTCGGTGAGCTGGATGCCGTTGAGGGACATGACCCCCATGTAGAGGAAGATCCCAAACAGGACCGCCAGGGGGATCTGGCGCAGCAGCTCCCCGATCACGATGGACAGCCCTGGGGGGGAGGGGGAGGAGGAGGAGGAGGAGGAGGAGGAGGAGGAGGAGTTACTTGCCAAGTTTTGGATCCACCCCTGAAGCTCTGAAGCTCAGGTGAGGTACACCTGCTGGTGTTGTGAAAATCCAACAACCAATAATTATAATCATTATCATCATCATCGTCGTCATGGTAACACGATAAAAGGGGGGCAGGAAGTACGCTCCGGCTGTGGTTCTGTGACTCACCAACCAGGATGGCCACCAGCAGGCCGGTGACCCGCTGCTCCTTCACCTCCTGGATGCGGGGCTTGTCGCCGGGGGCGACGGCCTTGCTCATGACGGTGAGGGCGTTGGCGTGGGTGACGGAGCGCACGGTGGCGGCCGCCATCCAGGGCAGACCGAACAGCGCGGAGAAACCCCCCAAGACCACGATGAGGAACAGGTCCAGGTGGAACCCGGACCCCTTCACCAGCATCCTCTCCTTCTTACTCACGATCAACCTGGAGACGCGGAGACGCACATCAGCACACCGGCGAAGGGAGGGGGGGAGAGAAACACAGGCCTCTAACCAGGTCCTGGTCTACGGCAGGCCGGGTCCTGGTCTACTCACGTGGTGATCTGGGTCTCCATGAAGATGAGGATGAAGACCAGGAGGGCCGGCAGCACGCAGGCGAACATCATCCAGATGGGGAAGGGCTGCAGGGAGCCCAGAGGGTTGATGAACCAGCCCCTCTTGTCTGGACTGGTGACCGAGAAACCCTTGGGGACACTCAGCTTCTACAGGGGGGGAGGGGGGGGGGGAGGAGAGAGGAGGGGGGGAGGGAGAGGAAGAGAGACAGAGAGAGAGAACAAGAGGGTCATGTTGAGTTAGAGCCTGTGGTTCTTCGTGGGAGAACTAGGAAGGTATCTGTAGGTAGAAACTTTATTTCAGAGCTATGGTAGGTCAGTAGACAGGTCAGTAGGTCAGTAGATAAGCCAGTCGGTAAGTCAGTAGGCCAGTAGGAAGGCAGGTCAGTAGGTAAGTCGGTAGGTCAGTAGGTCGGTCAGTAGGTAGGCAGTTCAGTAGGCAGGTCAGTAGGCAGGTCAGTAGGTAGGCAGTTCAGTAGGTAGACAGGTCAGTAGGTAGGCAGGTCAGTAGGTAGACAGGTCAGTAGGTAGGCAGGTCAGTAGGTAGACAGGTCAGTAGGTAGACAGGTCAGTAGGTAGACAGGTCAGTAGGTAGACAGGTCAGTAGGTAAGTCAGCAGGTAGGCAGGTCAGTAGGCAGGCCAGTAGGCAGGCAGGTCAGTAGGTAGACAGGTCAGTAGGTAGGCAGGTCAGTAGGTAGACAGGTCAGTAGGTAGACAGGTCAGTAGGTAGGCAGGTCAGTAGGTAGACAGGTCAGTAGGTCAGTAGGTAGGCAGTTCAGTAGGTCAGTAGGTCAGTAGTTTCCGTACTTGCGTGAAGGTGTCGTCCACACAGTAGTCCACCAGCACGGTGATGAGGATGGCGATGGGGACGCCGAAGTCTCCGATAACCCTGCGGAACTGACACACACACACACACACACACACACACACACACACACACACACACACACACACACACACACACACACACGCACACACGCACACACGCACACACGCACACACACACGCACGTCAGACAGAACCACTCCTCCCCCCTTACCCACAATTCATTTCTCGTCCCTTTAGCGTCTCCCCCCCGCTAACAAGTAGACCAGCTAGCATGAATGCTGTAGCATGCTATAGTAGCATAGCGGTTCTGATGCGCCGACCCGTATGTGCGGCCCATCAGAACCGAGGAGGCGCTCGCCGCGCGGCGTCTCACCCTGCCGGGGAAGAAGGCGCTGTTCTTGAACTTGCGCAGGTAGAAGGCGATGAGGAAGGTTCCCGCCATCAGCACCAGGGAGAGCAGCGCCGTGTTGGGCTCTCCCAGAACGCTCACCGGCACGCTGACCGCCGCCGTGCCGTTACCCACGGCAACCACCGTCAGGTTCTGGAGCACAGCGTCGCCGTCGCTACCGTTACCGAGGGAACAGCGCTTCAATGGATGCTCCTTGAAAATCTGTAAAGGGAAGTCAATAAATACACATACATTAATAATAATAATAATAATAATAATAATAATAATAATAATAATAAATACACATACATTATTATTAATAATAATAATAATAATAACAACAATAATAATAATAATAATAAATACACATACATTATTATTATTAATAATAATAACAATAATAATAAAAACACATACAGTAATAATAATAATAATAATAAAAATAATAAAAACACATACAGTAATAATAATAATAATAATAAAAAAAACACATACATTAATAATAATAATAAATACACATACATTAATAATAATAATAATAATAATAAATACACATACATTAATAATAATAATAAATACATATACATTAATAATAATAATAATAATAAATACACATACATTAATAATAATAAATACACATACATTAATAATAATAATAAATACACATACATTAATAATAATAATAATAATAATAATAAATACACATACATTAATAATAATAATAATAAATACACATACATTAATGATAATAATAATACTAATACTAATAATAATAATAATAATAAATACACATACATTAATAATAATAATAATAATAAATAAACATAAATACTATACATATAGACAAAGGCTGTAGATATATACAGCCTACATACTAACTCCCCCTCAGGATAAGTATTGTGATATTTCTCAGAAGTTCAGCTCCGTCTCCTCCTGAATTAGTTTAGATAACAGTTTATCCAGGAACCCTCACAGCCAATTAGAGAGACTCAGATCTAATCACAGCCAATCACAGAGAAGCCTAATCAGAGAGAATTCATCAGCGTCCGGATCAGCCCTCCTTGTGAAAACATCACCGTTTGAACCCCAACTTCTGAAACGCGTCCAACAACGACTCACTTCATCTTACCATCATGTCCAAAACACGCACACACACCTCCTGGACTCAGCAGCCAGAGGCCCACATTCAGTCCTCCAAAGTAAAAGCCCTCCACACGTTATAACCAAGCTGGCTGGAGATACAAAGTAAAAGCCCTCCACACGTTATAACCAAGCTGGCTGGAGATACAAAGTAAAAGCCCTCCACACGTTATAACCAAGCAGGCTGGAGATACAAAGTAAAAGCCCTCCACACGTTATAACCAAGCTGGCTGGAGATACAAAGTAAAAGCCCTCCACACGTTATAACCAAGCTGGCTGGAGATACAAAGTAAAAGCCCTCCACACGTTATAACCAAGCTGGCTGGAGATACAAAGTAAAAGCCCTCCACACGTTATAACCAAGCTGGCTGGAGATACAAAGTAAAAGCCCTCCACACGTTATAACCAAGCAGGCTGGAGATACAAAGTAAAAGCCCTCCACACTTTATAACCAAGCAGGCTGGAGATACAAAGTAAAAGCCCTCCACACTTTATAACCAAGCAGGCTGGAGATACAAAGTAAAAGCCCTCCACACGTTATAATCAAGCGGGCTGGAGGTAAAACATGGCCAGGAGGACTCTGCCTTCATGGGCCCGGAGCTGGGAGGAGCGCTGGGAGGAGCGCTGGGAGCTGGGAGGAGCGCTGGGAGGAGCGCTGGGAGGAGCGCTGGGAGGAGCGCTGGGAGGAGCGCTGGGAGGAGCGCTGGGAGGAGCGCTGGGAGGAGCGCTGGGAGGAGCGCTGGGAGCTGGGAGCATTATTATTCTGATTATGATGATGATGAAGATGAGCATACCCTGGCAAGCTTGATGAAGGTCTCGCAGATGAAGATGAGGGAGATGAGGAAGGAGAAGATCTCCTGGGTGAAGCGGGAGACGAAGCGGACCAGGAAGCTGCCCTCGAACGCCACCATCACCGTGACGATGATGATGAGCCAGAAGCCGATCCACACGCGGCCCGTCAGGTACTCCACGTCGTTGGCCTTGCAGAACTGGAAACACAAGCCCCCACAATGCATCACTCTACTACAATATGACATCATCAAGTACACAACCTCAATTAGTACTCCATGTCGTTGCCCTTATAGAAACACAACCCCCCACAATGCATCACTACTACAATATGACATCATCAGGTATATAACATCAATTAGTACTCCATGTCGTTGCCCTTATAGAAACACAACCCCCCACAATGCATCACTACTACAATATGACATCATCAGGTATATAACATCAATTAGTACTCCATGTCGTTGCCCTTATAGAAACACAAGCCCCCACAATGCATCACTCTACTACAATATAACATCATCAGGTATACAACCTCAATTAGTACTCCATGTCGTTGCCCTTATAGAAACACAAGCCCCCACAATGCATCACTCTACTACAATATGACATCATCAAGTATACAACATCAATTAGTACTCCATGTTGTTGCCCTTATAGAAACACAACCCCCACAATGCATCACTCTGCTACAATATGACATCATCAAGTACATAACCTAAATTAGTACTCCATGTCGTTCATCCATATAGAAATACAACCCCCACAATGCATCACTCTACTACAATATGACATCATCAAGTATACAACCTCAATTAGTACTCCATGTCGTTGCCCTTATAGAAACACAACCCCCACAATGCATCACTCTACTACATTACATCATTTTGTAGTACACCTCGTTGTCTCTGCAGGACTGTAAACACAATCCCCCACGATGCATCACTCCAACATTACAGGACTACAACATCCAGAACCTGGCGAAACTGCCCGTCGCAGAACCCCTTGTTGTACGTGTTGCCATGGTAACTGAGGACCTAGGAGGGGCACTCACGCTGTAGAAGGCCTCCTCGAACACCAGCAGGGGTCCGGAGAAGCCGACCACCAGCAGCGGCTGCGCCCCCAGCAGCGTGAACACGATGCCCTGCAGCGCCGTGGAGACGATCAGCTCAGACACGCCGATCAGACCCTCGGTCTTCTCACCTGGACACACACACACACACACACATTCACGTAACTGTATTCATAGAGAGCAGGACAAAACAAAAACTCCCATGATGCACTCTGATGTACAAACTCTATAGCGTTTGTGATCGAGTGCTGAGACTCACCCAGCAGTCCTCCGAAGGTGATGGCGGGAGACAGGGCGGCGAAGTAGATGAAGATGACGGCCGCCATGCACTGGGCGTTGAGCGCGTCCTTGAAGTCGCTGAGGTACTTGGGGTAGCGGCGCCGCACGTCCCGGACCAGTCCGCCGAACGGGCGGCCCGTTCGCTCCAGCGGGTCGTCCTCCTTCTTAGGCGGCTTCAGCAGCGCCACTGGAGGAGACAGCAGTTTGTACTGTCCAGTTATTTTGTTATTTAGTCATTCAGCACAGCGGCCCCTAGTGGTCTGGGAGGGTACTGCAGGCGGGCCGCCATTGTGTTACAGCTGGGATCCAAAATACCGGATTTAAGGTCGACTGTTAGAGATTTTGAAGTGGACCTGGAGTTAATACAAGTTGTGAAGCCCTGATTTAGCTTTTATATCAGTTTACCACTGGGTGGTGCATGGGGGGGGGCTCATGATTGATGAGTCCATTAATCGCCTAGTCGATCGCCAGAAAATTAATCAATCAATCAATTTGAGACATCACTTTGGACTCTGGTAACTTGTGATGGTATTTTCTATTATTTATGACATTTTCTAGATTATTATTAATCGATTAATTAAAAAAACTGAAAATAATATCTCACAAGGTTTTTACCAAGGTCACATGGTTTTTTACGGTGTGGTTAGATTTTTAGTGTGTGTGTTTTAATTTTGCTATGTAAAGCACTTTGGGCTGCATGTTTGTTTGAAAGGTGCTAATAATAATATTAATAAATATCAATGCAGGTGAGTTGGACTCACCCTTGTCCTCAATGCTCTTGTTTGACAGGTGCTGTATAAATGAAGGGGAGGTGAGTTGGACTCACCCTTGTCCTCCATGCTCTTGGGCTCCAGCAGTTTGACGTCCTGCTCCTCCCTCTTGCGCAGCATCTCCCTCTGGAAGCGGGCGACCGAGTGCAGCAGCTCGTCTCCTCCCATCTCGGAGGGCGGCAGCACGATGCTGAGGTCCAGGAAGCTGTTGATGGCGTTCAGCAGGTCCTGCCGGTCGTCTGCCAGGTAGGCCGCCTCGTGGAAGTGCTGGTCGGGAACCGAGGAGGAGGAAGGGGAGTCAGGGGGGTAACTGCTGTGGAGCAACCAAAAATGATGCATGTTTTAAGCTTTCCTAAGCCCCTCCCACCTTGTCAGACATGAGGGTGGAGATGGATCGTCCGATCTGGTGGTAGTCCATGCTGGTGCTGGGCGGACCCAGCAGCACAAACAGGAAGCGGACCGGCACCGGGACCTCCAACACCGAGTCCAGCTCCACCGCCTCCTGCAGACGCACAAACGCCATGGTGGGCTGCTCCAGGAAGTCCACGCTGCCTGGGGACCCGGACCACAACGCGCTCAGTACACCACACTACTACACATCATTAGTCTGACATCGCCAGACTAAAACCCGAATAAAACATGAGCTGGCAGATCAGTCTGGTTCCCAGGCTAACATACACTAGCTGAGTTAGTGATGGATGGAAGGGAGGTTAGATGAGCTGGAGGGATGGATAGATGATGATGATGTATGATGCTCATGGTAGCATAGGGACTAATTGGTTGAAGGATGATGGATAGCTAGCTAGATGGATGGACTGAAGGATGATGGATGGATGAATAGGTTGACAGATGGATGATAGATGACCTCAGGACGACATATTTGAAACAAGCCAAGTTGATGAGTTGATGAGGACAGTACTGACCCACGAGGACCACCGTGGCTTCGGCGTTCTCCGGGATCTTCTCCAGGAGCTTCAGCTCGTGTTTGGACTTCGAGCGATGCATCGTCCCCAAGGAGGACTCCTTCATCTGGGAAAACTACAGGAGGATATCAGAACTACAGTCAGAAAACTACAGGAAGATATCAGAACTACAGTCAGAAAATTACAGGAAGATATCAGAACTACAGTCAGAAAACTACAGGAAGACATCAGAACTACAGTCAGAAAACTACAGGAAGATATCAGAACTACAGTCAGAAAACTACAGGAAGACATCAGAACTACAGTCAGAAAACTACAGGAAGATATCAGAACTACAGTCAGAAAACTACAGGAAGATATCAAAACTACAGTCAGAAAATTACAGGAAGATATCAGAACTACAGTCAGAAAACTACAGGAAGATATCAGAACTACAGTCAGAAAACCACAGGAAGACATCAGAACTACAGTCAGAAAACTACAGGAAGACATCAGAACTACAGTCAGAAAGCTACAGGAAGACATCTGAACTACAGTCAGAAAACTACAGGAAGACATCTGAACTACAGTCAGAAAACTACAGGAAGACATCAGAACTACAGTCAGAAAACTACAGGAAGATATCTGAACTACAGTCAGAAAACTACAGGAAGATATCAGAACTACAGTCAGAAAGCCCATAGCGCAAAGAAAATAAAAACTTGAGGATCCTGTGAGCCCTTCAAGCTAAACCCCGGCTGAACTCACCTGCGCGTCGTTCTTCTCCATGTCGATGCGTAGCTCCGCCTCCCCGGGGACGGCGGTGGAGCCCATGAGGGGGTCTGTGACGGACGGCTCGGCCGGGTGGGGGTGGTGGTGGTTGGAGGCCTGGTGGTGGTGGTGGTGGGGGATCAGGCTGCCCAGGCTGGCGGCGGAGATGTTCCTGGGGAAGTGGGGCGCGTGCTCCTTCTCATCGCTCGGGTGACTGGAGGGGGAGAGGGGGAGAGGGAGGGGATGCAGGGTGAGAGGGGAGGGAAGGAGGCGGAGAGGGAGGGAGGAAGAGGAGGGAGGGATGGAGGGGGGAGAGGGAGGGATGCAGGGTGAGAGGGGAGGGAGAGGGTGGAAGAGGAGGGAGGGATGGAGGGGGAGAGGGAGGGAGGAAGAGGAGGGAGGGATGCAGGGTGAGAGGGGAGGGAGAGGGTGGAAGAGGAGGGAGGGATGGAGGGGGAGAGGGGAGAGGGAGAGAGGGAGGGATGGAGGGGAGGGAGGGATAGAGGGCAGTATTAGCAGGAGGGAAAGATCACGTGGTCCTGGTCTGGTTACCTGTGTTACTGGTTCTGCTCTAAGTGGTCTAGCTGGTCCAACTGGTTCTGGTCTAACTGGTCTAGGTGTTACTGGTCTAGGTGTTACTGGTCCAGTCACCTGTGTTTGAGCAGCAGGGCCCGCAGGACGTTGGCCCGGTCCTCCGCCTTGATCTGGTCTGAGATGATCATCTGCTCCACCACCTGGTGGGCGATGCCTGGGAGACTCTTCTGGTCCAGATCCAACAGAACCGCACCTGGAACCATTTAGAGAGAATGATTGCTTAGTTAAGACACTCTCTCTCTCTTCACCCCCCCCCCCCCATCACCACCTCCACCTCCTCACCATGGGAGATGGTCTTGCGTAGCTCCAGCAGGGAGCGGAAGGAGAGCGAGGCGACGTGAGGTTTCCCCCAGCGCTCCGTCTCCTCCTCCACATCCTCCTCAAACTTGATCCAGCGAGCCGTCTCCTTCCACTGCATCTCCTGGTTCTTATCCATGGTGAGCTCATTCAGCTCCACAAACACCTGGATGGACACACACACACACACACACACACACACACACAGCGAGTGAGAGGGGGTCCTGGGTGAAGGTGAGAGGGAGAACATCCAAGCTGGTGCTGCAGGCGGTCAGGAAGCGGTGGTTAGGAGACACACACACACACACACACGAAGGTAAAAGACCCGCCCTGTTATCTGTGGAAGAACTTTCAAAGTAAAAGCGGATGAGCATGTGAAACCAAAAACCACAGCCAATGTGCTTCACTCAGTTCCAGGTTATTTAGGCTCAACAACAATAACAACAACAACAGTCATTATGGGTCAGTACCGTCAGTTAAAAACCACAGACAACCCGACCCGACTCTTAAACACGCCGGATCACCGCTTTAACCACAAACCCGTTAGCCATTCTGTAACCACCACACCACACTCATAGCACCATGCCACCAGTCCTCCCCCCCTTCCTCCCCTTCCCTCACCCCCCAAGAGAGACACACTGAGCCCTGCAGGAAACACCGCCGCCGCCGCTCTCCTCGCCGCCGGGGTTGTTATCATCCAAGAAGCCATCCCCACACCATGCGCTGAGCACCCAAACACGCAGCCACACCCAGACCCAGCCTGGGGGGGGGGGGGGGGGGGGGGGGGGGTCCAAAACACACCACACCCAGACCCAGACCCAGACCCAGCCCAGGGGGGGGGGGGGGGGATGCGGTCCGGGAGGGGTCTGCAGGCCTCACCTTCTGCCGGCGCATCATCAGCAGCTCGGAGAGCAGCTGGGCCCTGGGCTCCGACGCCGAGCGGTACAGAACCACCGGGACGGGCTGAGGGGGGGGGAGGGGGGGGCCACAGGTCGGAGAGACTTATGATCCAGAGACCCAGACCGAGACCAGACGCAGACCCAGGACCACTCCTCACACACACTGCCACAAACTACCAACTCTGAGCTCTTGTTTACCTGTAGGTATGTGTGTTTTTTCCGCATGTGTGTGTGTGTTGTCTGTGTCTGTGTCCTAGTGTGTGTGTGTGTGTGTGTGTGTGTGTGTGTGTGTGTGTGTGTGTGTGTGTGTGTGTGTGTGTGTGTGTGTGTGAATAAAACATCACAGTGTCTGGTTACCTGGGCTCATCTCCCGCCCTCCTCCCTCGCTCTCTCTCTCTCTCTCTCTCTCTCTCTCTCTCTTTGGTGTGTGAAAGGAAAGAAGTCATTCATTCATTTTTAATTGTGTCCTCTCTGGCAGATCCCCGAAGAAGAGGAGAAAGGGTAGAGGTGAGAAAAGGAAAGAAGAAGAGAGGAAAGGAAAGAGGAGTGGATAGGAGGAGAGAGCGAAGGGAGGATGAGAGATATGAGGGGAGACGGAGGGAGAGGGGGAGAAGACAGGGAAGAGTGGATAGGAGGAGAGAGCAGGGGAAAGAGAAAAGGATGAAAGAGGAGAAGAGAGGAGAGGAAGAAGGAGATGAGAGGAGAGAGGGTGAGAGAGAAGAGGAGATGAAGAGAGGGGGAGAGGAAAGGATGAAAGAGGAGAAGAGAGGAGAGGAAGAAGGAGAGGAGAGGATGAGAGAGAAGAGGAGAGGAAGAGGGGGGGAGAGGAAAGGATGAAAGGAGAAGAGAGGAGAGGAAGGAGATGAGAGGAGAGAGGATGAGAGAGAAGAGGAAAGGATGAAAGGAGAAGAGAGGAGAGGAAGAAGGAGATGAGAGGAGAGAGGATGAGAGAGAAGAGGAGAGGAAGAGGGGGAGAGGAAAGGATGAAAGGAGAAGAGAGGAGAGGAAGGAGATGAGAGGAGAGAGGATGAGAGAGAAGAGGAGCGGAAGAGAGGGGGAGAGAGAAGAGGGGAGGAAGAGAGGGGGAGAGGAAAGGATGAAAGAGGAGGAGAGAGGAGAGGGGAGAGGATGAGAGAGAAGAGGAGAGGAAGAGGGGGATAGGGGGAGAGGACAGGATGAAAGAGGAGAAGAGAGGAGAGGAAGAAGGAGATGAGAGGAGAGGATGAGAGAGAAGAGGAGAGGAAGAGAGGGGGAGAGGAAAGGATGAAAGAGGAGATGAGGAGAGAGGAGAGGAAGGAGATGAGAGTAGAGAGTAGGGGGGGTGTGTCTAATCATCAGTATCCTGTTTATCAGAAAGGTTAAAGGTCAACAGGTCATATAACTATACACTATAACTCTGATGTTTGTTTCTTAAGCTCCTCCCCCACCGGACCCCCAGCAGCCACCAACACCTGGCTGCTGTCTCGGCATTCATTCCCGGTACCAATGACTCTGCAGTGGTTCTGGTATTTATGGGCTCCAGGTCCGATCGGCGGTGATGGAAACGTATGTAAACTAATTTTCGCCCCCTTTTCGGCGCGATGCTAACGACCGGCGCTAACTGATGACACTCTTTGTCAACTTCGCTCCAAATGAGTCAGCACCGAGTTTGAAAGAGAGACTGAATAAGTGACAGATATAAAGAAGACGTCAGCACCGTATCTCTCCACGGGCCTCCATGCTGCTTTCTGCTGTTTCCTAACTCTGTTTTCCGGCGCGTTCCTGACTCGAACGTAACACACCAGGAAAACTAAAAGAGTTGCATGATTTCCCGTGTTTAAAAAACCTGCACATACGGGATAATGTTGGTGTAAAAAGGGTACAACTCTTACGTCGAACACACACACAGCGTGTGAGTTAAGGGTGGCACTGAATAACACCTTATAACTTTGTATTATTTACCGCGTGGAGAACGCATACTTCCCAAAACTAACTTGACAAAATCACAAATGTCGCCAATCAGTCCACAAACGGTGTAAACGTAAAGTTAAAAGCACAACTGTTCTCTGATTTTTGATTGTCAAGTTGAAATACCATCAAATGCTAAATTGGGGTTAGTTGGGGGGGGGGGGGGGGGTTCATGTTCCACCCAACACCCCCCCAGGCTGGACCCTGGTCCTGGTTCTGCTCTCACCTCGTGGGGCGTGTGGTCCTGCTTGCGGCTGCGGGTGCTGGGCTCCTTGTGGTCCTTCCCGGTGTGGACCACCTGGCCCTTGGTGCTCTTCCGGACCAGGTGTCTCCGGACCCCGGGGACATCCTCGAACCGGTGGCCTGGACACACACACACACACACACACACACACACACACACACACACACACACACACACACACACACACACACACACACACACACACACACACACACACACACACACACACACACACACACACACAGTTAGGAGAGCAGGAGGACGCAGGGGACCCTGAGGGACGCCGGAAGTCAAATGATTGAGTTTCTGAAAACATTTGGGCTTGTAGGAGCACAGGTGGGAATCGAACCGGCGCACTAGCACTACCACCCAGTGAACATTAGTTTTTCTAATGCAAACGAGGGAAAGATAAATAAAATGTAAATAAAACAGACAAACACACAGCAAGAAACAATCTGAACATTCGTTATTCACAAAACATTTTATAAATATAACCACACTGCAGTCTAATGCTAAGCGCTAACAGCACATAGGATACAACTGTGGTTTCCCCTTTCAGAATAAGAGCTCCCCTACTGGCCTCCACAGTGGGTTTCCCCTTTCAGAATAAGAGCACCCTTACCTCCCTCCACAGTGGGTTTCCCTTTCAGAATAAGTGCGCCCCTACTGGCTTCCACAGTGGGTTTCCCTTTCAGAATAAGAGCGCCCTTACCTCCCTCCACAGTGGGTTTCCCTTTCAGAATAAGAGCCCCCTTACCTCCCTCCACAGTGGGTTTCCCTTTCAGAATAAGAGCGCCCTTACCTCCCTCCACAGTGGGTTTCCCTTTCAGAATAAGAGCACCCTTACCTCCCTCCACAGTGGGTTTCCCTTTCAGAATAAGAGCGCCCTTACCTCCTTCCACAGTGGGTTTCCCTTTCAGAATAAGAGCGCCCTTACCTCCCTCCACAGTGGGTTTCCCTTTCAGAATAAGAGCGCCCTTGCCTCCCTCCACAGAGGGTTTCCCTTTCAGAATAAGAGCTCCCCTACTGGCCTCCACAGTGGGTTTCCCTTTCAGAATAAGAGCGCCCTTACCTCCCTCCACAGTGGGTTTCCCTTTCAGAATAAGAGCGCCCTTGCCTCCCTCCACAGAGGGTTTCCCTTTCAGAATAAGAGCTCCCCTACTGGCCTCCACAGTGGGTTTCCCTTTCAGAATAAGAGCGCCCTTACCTCCCTCCACAGAGGGTTTCCCTTTCAGAATAAGAGCTCCCCTACTGGCCTCCACAGTGGGTTTCCCTTTCAGAATAAGAGCGCCCTTACCTCCCTCCACAGTGGGTTTCCCTTTCAGAATAAGAGCGCCCTTACCTCCCTCCACAGTGGGTTTCCCTTTCAGAATAAGAGCACCCTTACCTCCCTCCACAGTGGGTTTCCCTTTCAGAATAAGAGCACCCTTACCTCCCTCCACAGTGGGTTTCCCTTTCAGAATAAGAGCGCCCTTACCTCCCTCCACAGTGGGTTTCCCTTTCAGAATAAGAGTGCCCTTACTTCCCTCCACAGTGGGTTTCCCCTTTCAGAATAAGAGCGCCCTTACCTCCCTCCACAGTGGCGACGCCAACATAAAACACAGCAAAACTCTTCGACTTCTTCATTGACGTTCAAAACCATCACCCCAAAAAAATGTATAAAAAAGGAAAAAATAAAATGTCCTCCCTTCTTTTAACCTTCACCTAGTTAGTAAGCAGCCCACTACCCTCCTGTTAATCCACCTCCCTGCCCACGATTCAGGGGGAACCAGACGCCGGTCCAGAGACGGGCCAGCCAGAACCTGGACTTATCTGGACCCATGGTGGGCACCGGCCTCTTGAGGGGGGAAGGCTGGGCTTAGAGGTGGGGTTTAAGTTGGCAGAGTTGCCGTGGCGATGTGACGCCCGCTACCTGACCGGCGGTTGACCCGCGTGTCGAGGCGTGGACCCGTCGGAGAGCGTTAGCCGGGTCGGGAGTCAGACAGCGCTGGGTCGTGACCAAAGGGGAGAAGAAGCGGCGGTGGAGGAGGTGTAATACCACTTACTGGGCGGCGGCCAGCTGCACCGTTCCCAGGCTCCTCAAGAGAGAGGAACCGTCCTGATGGACATCAGGTCACTCTGACCTACTGGTGTCTATGAAGACCTTAATGGGCTCTGATCTCTCTCCCCCTCTCCCTCTCTCTCCCCCTCTCTCCCTCTCTCCCCCTCTCTCCCTCTCTCCCCCCCCCCTTCCTCTCATTAGTGCAGGCTGTATCTGGGGTCAGTTCCAGGGCTCTCAGGTGAGGGGGGGGGGGGCAGCTAATGTAGGTGAGGGGTGAGGGGGGGGGGCAGCTAATGTAATTAAGCATCCCTGTCTGACACCCTCTCCATGGGGGGGGGGGGGGGGGGGGGGGGGGGGGGGGGGGGGTAAGATTTGAGAGTTGTAAAGAGAGAGCGGAAAAGAGCCGCGAGCAAGATTTTTAACAACCAAAACACTCCCCTCCCTCTCTGCTCCCTCCCTCTCTCCCTCCCTCCCTCCCTCTCTGCTCCCTCCCTCCCTATGTTTCTCCACCACTGAGATGATAACGAACCAATCAGGGAAGAGATGCCCTTGATTGGTCAGGGATAAGCCGGGAGCGGTCTCTCTAAATCGTCTGATACAGACTAGAATAATAATAATAATACAAAAATAATAACAATAATAAATAAATAAATAAATAAATGTTTAAAATGCGGCGGTCTCTTACTCTTGATGCCGTCCAGGTCGGCGGAGGCGAGCGTCTGCGCTTCGCTCTCGTCGGTGGGGATGCGCTGGTACTTGGCCTGCTCCGCTCCGGTCATGTTGCCCGTCCGCCGGCGCTCCTGCAGGTCGTAGCTGCGGCTGGTGGAGGACACGCGGCCCAGCGGGGCGTGGTCGGCGTCCGCCTTGGACAGAGACGAGCTGGCGGGGCTGGGGGAGTCGGGCTTCCTGGTGAGGGATGGAGGGAGGAATGAGGAATGAGGAAGGAAGGAAGGAAGGATGGATTGAACTAGTGGGAGAAGAACTAATTCGGACTGATCTTCACCAGGAGACTATTAAACCCAGATGTTGTCCCATCTCTTATCTTTTGGTTTTCTATGGTTATTGCACCTTACTGATACTCTTAACATTTTATTTTTGTATTGTTTATTTTTATAGTTGTACTCTTTTTTTTGCTCCTTTGCTCCTTTCCTATTCTGTACTACTTCTGCTGCACAATAATTTCCCTCGGGATAAATAAATAAGTAATATCTCACTTTGATTGACGGTGAAATGTGACCACAGACTGTAAACTGTAAACTAATATCAACAAACACAAAATGACCAACCTTGTTTTTTCTGTCCGGCTGTTTTTGGATTTTTTTAAGAAACTCGTCACAGAACTTGAACTTTTTGTTTTTGCAGCTACTGATTTGATTGTTTATACTTTGCTATCGCTTCGGATAAAAACGTCTGCTGAACAACGAGATGTGAAGACGAGAAGAAAGAGAGGCAGCAACAGAGTTGAAAAATAAAATCCTATGAGGGATGAATATCAAAGTTGGAGACTTCAGATAAAACACCTCCCGGTTATTCCAGAAGGACCTCCTCGTCGTTCAGCCACCCCAACGCCGCCACACGCTCCCAAAGGGTCTGTCCCGGTCTGGGTCTAGAACAGACGAACCGACCCCGTCTCTGGTACCGGAGGACAGGGGTGTTTCTATGGCAACGGCTGATATATGGGGAGGTTATTGGGACCGGTCGGATCACGCGCAGCAGGCCCTCCGCATGCCAGGGTCATGGTAACCCCGACGGCCAATCGGACGAGCGCCTGAGCGGCTCCGGGCCAATGGGAGCGCGGTTGCCGAGCAGACGGGTCGACTTTTCTCGAAAATGACGAACACGAAATGTTACGCAACCACCCACACAGCAGGTTCTCCGATGTGGAGACCAGAGGGAGACCAGAGGGAGACTTCTCTCCGACCAGAACAGACTGAACCGAATGTTCGTGAATGTGCAGACGTGTGCGTGTCCGTGTGCATGGATGGGTGTGGTATAACGTAATAAATACATGTAAAAATGTAATTAAAAAGTAGAGGAAGAGAGCATGATGAAGTCATAGAGTGAAGTTTCAGACAACAGTCTGTCAAATACAATCTACTGTTAATCTAGGGTGACGTCTTTGAAGATCGATGGTGCGTTAGATAGGAGGCTCTGAGGGGGGCGGGGCTTGGCCTCTCCAGCCTATCACAGATCAGCTTCAACAGGCCAAACTCATAGTAGTCAGCATTTAAACTCCACATTCATAACAGGAAGGAAAGTTTCCAGGAAAGTTTCCTGGATAGTTTTCCAGGACTCACTCTGTGGATGTGGAGTCGTCGGTCCCGCCCTCCGCCCCGGTCTGGGGTACGATGCTCAGGTCCCGGACCACCAGGGGGGTGGTGGGCGGGTCTGGCCGGTCGGACATGTGGGGGTCGTCATCGGAGACGAAGAACTATGGAGGAACACAGGAAGTGGAGAACCGTTAGTCAATAGAGGGAACACAGGAAGTGACCGTTGGAGAACCACTGGAAAAGGCCTTCAGACGATGGGAGGGGCCTGATGAAGTCAGTGGGTGTGGCCTGGTGTGGGTGTGGCCTGGTGTGGGTGTGGCCACTTTGCACTTTGTATTCTATTTTCTTTTATCTTGAACAGAGGAATTGAAACAATTCCCCCCTTGGATCAATCATCACCCCTCAATCACCCCTTGGATCAAATTATTATATACAAATATTTGGGGGTGGCATTTAGGCGAAGTAACACAGGATTTGAACGAGAAAATTATGTGAAAACAATATTTTGCATGATGATATGATAAAATAGATGAAAGTGCTTTATTCTATACCAGGAACGTAAATAGACTTTAATTCAAATAAACAATACATAAATAGAGTAAAAACGAATGAGAGATAAAATAAAACACAAAATACATGAAACTGAGGAGTATTGGGCAGAATTACGAGCATATGTTTTAAATGTATTTACATTTTGCTTATGGACAAACCGGGTTCTGTTTTTACTACTTAGTCATTTCTATTTCTATTCGTCACTCTTTTATCCAAAGTGACTTACAGTGAATTCAGAGCCGTGTCATTAAGAAGCCGGTAGGGGTCAAGGGTCACCTTGACTACAGGTTGGGGACTGGACCCAACCACTACACTGCCCCCCCCCCCCCCCCCCCCCCCCCGTCTCCATTTAGATCATATTGTCCCCGCAACCCGAGACAGAGAGCCGAGGGACTGAGAACGTGATGAAATATTCATAGAGGAAATTATGGACCCAGAGAGCAGTCCTGTTACCGGTTTGTGTCAAGGGCTTGTATCCACACCTCGTCACCCTGGGGGGTCAACACCACAGCAGCAGAGAGGTCAGGGGTCAAACCACAACCCAGGGGTCAAAGGTTAAACGGATGCGTAGTTGAAAGTCACAGTAGTGGGGCATTAGCAATCGTTTTAGTAATAGCAGTGGTATAAGGTAATATATTCTTCTGTTTGTTTCATTGCATTTTGAGGGGTTAAGGTGAGGGACGAGGGGGGTGAGGGGGTTAGGGTGAGTGGGTGAGGGATAAGGGGGTTGGGTGAGTGGGTGAGGGATAAGGGGGTTGGGTGAGTGGTTGAGGGATGAGGGGGTTGGGTGAGTGGGTGAGGGATAAGGGGGTTGGGTGAGTGGTTGAGGGATGAGGGGGTTAGGGTGAGTGGGTGAGGGATGAGGGGGTTAGGGTGAGTGGGTGAGGGATGAGGGGGTTGGGTGAGTGGGTGAGGGATGAGGGGGTTGGGTGAGTGGGTGAGGGATGAGGGGGTTGGGTGAGTGGGTGAGGGATAAGGGGGTTAGGGTGAGTGGTTGAGGGATGAGGGGGTTAGGGTGAGTGGGTGAGGGATGAGGGGGTTGGGTGAGTGGGTGAGGGATGAGGGGGTTAGGGTGAGTGGGTGAGGGATGAGGGGGTTAAGATGGGGGGGGGGGGGGTTACCTGCACGTCTTGGGCCCCTTCCGTCTCCGACTGGGAGGTGTGGCTCTCGGGCCCCTCGTCTTCCTCGTCTTCCTCATCCTCCCCCTCCTCGATTGGGCCTCCCCCGGCGCCGCTGCCCTTGTGGTCGCGCTCCTTCTTCCTCTTCTTGCTGCTTTTCTTCCTGCGGCCGTCCGACGGCAGCTTGGACAGCGGCCGGTGGATGTGGTGCGAGGAGTGGCGGTGGTCTGGGGATTAAACGTGAAACACCGTGATGAAACATGCGCATTGCGCAACACATGACGCAATACACACACACACACACACACACTTCCCTTAGCGTAAATTAAACGGAAATATATAGCAGGAAAATCTGGTCCTGATGGAAATCGGTATTATTATTGTATTGATTGATTGGACGAATCAAGACAGTTGACTGCAAAGACTGGAGTGGACTTTCCACACACACACACACACACACACACACACACACACACACACACACACACACACACACACACACACACACACACACACACACACACACACACACACACACACACACACACACACACACACACACACAGCTTACACTCAATGTCCTCCTCATGGTAGTTGCGGTGCTGGTCGTCGGGGACGACGGCAGCGGGGCTCAGGATCTGCTGGAAGCGCTGGACGCCCAGCGCCTTGTTGAGGTCGTCTTCATCCTCCCCTTCCTGCGGCCGAGGGGCCCCACGCAGCGAGGAGGAGGAGGAGGAGGTGGGCGCCTCGGGCTATAGAGAAAACACAATAACACACAATGAATTACGCTAGCTCCATAAACGTCCGCTGCGTTGCTTTTTCTGGTTTAAAGGGCCTCTATTGTACTACCAGGTGTGAGTGTGAGTAGCCTGGCTGGCAGGCTGATCTAGTCATCATACATCTGTGATGTCACTAGAGGGTAGTCACATGACAAGACGGCTTGTAATGGCTAATCACACTCAATGTGTTGCTGTGCTTTTTATATAAAACCTTAGATTTGTTTTCACATATTTTATCAATTATTTATATAAAATGTAAAGTTTATCATTTCAAAAAATGTACATGAAATGTAAGATGTGTATATAATGTCATAAAATGTTATATTATATATTAAAAATAGAATGGAAATGTGTTAAAAGCATCTAATCTGGGAACAGACAACCTCCTCTTATGAGCAGAGTCGGGTGCGCGTAGTTCACCCGCAGCGCCACCAGAGGGCGCTGCGGTGCAGATGACCTCCCACCGCAGCGAGCGGCGGATCATATGATGCCGTGACGTGACCGTCAAATTATCCCCGTTCAGAAACAGCGCAACACGTGCCTGCCTTGATCAACAGAAGTCATGTGACATGTGAGAGCTCATGTATATTTTTTATTTAGCACTCAGCCGATGCTTTCATACGTTCAGATACGTGTGATTGAGGAGCCTGCAGGGGTGAGGGGTCACCTTGCTCTAGGATGACTACTAGGCGTTGGGATTTAAAACCAACGACCTTTCGGTTGGGAGTCAAACCCCCCCTAACCGCTAGACTGTCCTGCCCAAGGGCGCCACGGTAGCCTGCAGCACCGCTGTTTATTTGGACAGGGGAGAGAGATGGAGGAGAGCAGGTAGATTCATTCCCACCCAGCACGTCCGCTCGCCCCGTTGCCGTGGATACCGCACGTTGCCCTGGATACCACATGCTGCCCCGGGTGCCTGCTGTGGCCCCCCCCTCTGCGGCAGATGCAGGGAGGGGCATCGCTACGGTAACCTAACCTCACCCCCCCCCCACCACCACCCAGAGCGTTCTCAGGAAACCCAAGACCTGGTCTCCCCTGGTGGTGGGTAGGAGCACTGCCCTCTGCACCTCTCCTCTCCTCCCCCCCCCTCTCCTCTCCTCCCCCCCTGCTCCTCTCCTCCCCCCTGCTCCTCTCATCTCTCCTCCTCCTCCCATCTCCTACTCTCCCTTAGTCACCTCTGCTCTCCTCTCCTCCCCCCTGCGCCTCTCATCTCTCCTCCTCCCATCTCCTACTCTCCCTTAGTTACCTCTGCTCTCCTCCCCTCTCCTCCCCCCTGCTCCTCTCATCTCTCCTTCTCCCATCTCCTACTCTCCCTTAGTCACCTCTCCTCCCCCCTGCTCCTCTCATCTATCCTTCTCCCATCTCCTACTCTCCCTTAGTCACCTCTGCTCTCCTCTCCTCCCCCCTGCTCCTCTCATCTCTCCTTCTCCCATCTCCTACTCTCCCTTAGTCACCTCTGCTCTCCTCCCCTCTCTCCTCCCCCCTGCGCCTCTCATCTCTCCTTCTCCCATCTCCTACTCTCCCTTAGTCACCTCTGCCCCTCTCCTCTCCTCCCTCCTGCTCCTCTCATCTCTCCTTCTCCCATCTCCTACTCTCCCTTAGTCACCTCTGCCCCTCTCCTCTCCTCCCCCCTGCTCCTCTCATCTCTCCTCCTCCCATCTCCTACTCTCCCTCAGTCACCTCTCCTCTCCCCCCCCCTCTCCTCTTCTCCCCCTGTTCCTCTCCTCCCCCCTGCTCCTCTCATCTCTCCTCCTCCCATCTCCTACTCTCCCTTAGTCACCTCCCCCCCCCCCTCTCCTCCCCCTGCTCCTCTCCTCCCCCCTGCTCCTGTCATCTCTCCTCCTCCCATCTCCTACTCTCCCTTAGTCACCTCCCCCCCCCCCTCTCCTCCCCCTGCTCCTCTCCTCCCCCCCTGCTCCTGTCATCTCTCCTCCTCCCATCTCCTACTCTCCCTTAGTCACCTCCCCCCCCCCCCCTCTCCTCCCCCTGCTCCTCTCCTCCCCCCTGCTCCTCTCATCTATCCTTCTCCCATCTCCTACTCTCCCTTAGTCACCTCTGCTCTCCTCCTCCTCCTCCTCCTCCTCCTCCTCGGCGGGGGGGGGGGGGGGGGGGGGGGAGGCCTACAGCTGTCCAGGTTAACCCCCTGACCCTCACATGTTGACACGTTAGTCAGCTACGTGCAAAACGACCTCATGGGGGTTTTTCCATAACGTGGAGAAAGTCCTTTCAAATTAAAGGCGTGGCGTCCGGATCCGCCGTAAAGGAAAAATGCGATCGCAACGTAATCTGCGCTTTTAAAAAAAGGGCAGAGACAAAAATCCTAAAAACCTCTTCCATTCCCATGACCCACTGGGAGCGGACGTGCTGACCTTTGACCTGCGTGTAAACACACACACCCAGGTGAGAGCCAGAGAGGAGGAGGAGCAGAGACTCAGGTTTGGCTGCTGGGCACACATCCAATGTTGACCCAAGGTTCGGATCGCCGTAGCAACGGACCAAGCCAAGACCCAGCAGACACAAGCCGGTTGTTCACCTGACCTCTGACCCCTACGCATGACTCATGACCTCCAGGACCATCCTAGTCTCCTGTACACTACCACCCTAGTCTCCTGTACACTACCATCCTCCTCTCCTGTACACTACCGTCCTAGTCTCCTGTACACTACCACCCTAGTCTCCTGTACACTACCATCCTCCTCTCCTGTACACTACCATCCTAGTCTCCTGTACACTACCATCCTAGTCTCCTGTACACTACCACCCTAGTCTCCTGTACACTACCACCCTAGTCTCCTGTACACTACCACCCTAGTCTCCTGTACACTACCACCCTAGTCTCCTGTACACTACCACCCTAGTCTCCTGTACACTACCACCCTAGTCTCCTGTACACTACCACCCTAGTCTCCTGTACACTACCACCCTAGTCTCCTGTACACTACCGCCCTAGTCTCCTGTACACTACCGCCCTAGTCTCCTGTACACTACCATCCTAGTCTCCTGTACACTACCATCCTAGTCTCCTGTACACTACCACCCTAGTCTCCTGTACACTGCCACCCTAGTCTCCTGCACACTAGGGTCCTAGTCTCCTGTACACTGCCACCCTAGTCTCCTGTACACTACCATCCTCCTCTCCTGTACACTACCATCCTCCTCTCCTGTACATTTACCATCCTAGTCTCCTGTACACTACCACCTTAGTCTCCTGCACACTAGGGTCCTAGTCTCCTGCACACTACCACCTTAGTCTCCTGCACACTAGGGTCCTAGTCTCCTGCACACTAGGTTCCTAGTCTCCTGCACACTAGGGTCCATGTCTCCTGTACACTAGGATCCTAGTCTCCTGCACACTAGGGTCCATGTCTCCTGTACACTAGGGTCCATGTCTCCTGTACACTAGGATCCTAGTCTCCTGCACACTAGGGTCCATGTCATGCAGTTTCACCGCTCCACAGATCGGCGTTTCACAGTAAATCTCTAGACATGGGAAAGACGTGTGAGAAATGTTCAAAGAGGTGAAAGACTTTCCACACGGCTGAAGCATGTTGTCCAACACGCCTGCGGACGACCGGCCAGCTGGCTGATGAACCACCAAGCCATTACAAAAAAAATGACATCATCACCTAATGATTACCCTTAATTGGACGATGAGTATTCAACCGTACGCCTGAAAGCAGCAGGTGGTGGCTGAGTCGCGGGTCGAGACTTACCTGGCTCATGCTAGCGTGTGTTAAACGGGAATCTCAGGACGGCGTTCGCGGCAAACGGCGAGGTGTCAGCGGCTGACTACCATGGTAACAGTGGCGCGTGAATCAGGGCGCTTCTATTAAGAGCGGCTAGCGGCGGCGCTAGCTGCCAGCGCTTATCAAACCCTCGTGACTCGCCGTAATCAGGACCCTATCAGCTCTCCTGCTGGGTAAAATAAACACCTCTTTCATGCCCACTTTGAACACACACACACACACACACACACGCACACACACACGCACACGCGCACACACACACACGCACACGCGCACACACACGTCCCTTGAAAAGGACAAGAACTGTTCAAACAGACACACAATCGGTCGGCTCGCCGCGCGATTCGCATTTCCACTTGGCGGCATGGAGTCCAAATATTGACCGAGGAGCTCTGCGTCCACCAGCCTTGAAGGACAACTCTAGTCTGGGGACAAGGTGGGGCAGAGAGAGAGAGTGTGTGTGTGTGTGTGTGTGTGTGTGTGTGTGTGTGTGTGTGTGTGTGTGTGTGTGTGTGTGTGTGTGTGTGTGTGTGTGTGTGTATAGGGGTGAAGAGTGTGTGTAGAGTGAATGTGTGTAGTGTGTAAAAAGGATCATTGCTCCACACCATATGATTCAGGATACTTGAGGTTTAACACTTTAAATAAACAACAACGTCTCAAACTAACCTTCGTCACGTGAAGCAGCTTTACACTTCCTACAGGTGACCTCACCTACAGGTGACCTCACCTACAGACGACCTTACAGGCGACCTCACCTACAGGCGACCTCACCTACGGGCGACCTCACCTACAGGTGACCTCACCTACAGACGACCTTACAGGCGACCTCACCTACAGACGACCTTACAGGCGACCTTACCTACAGGCGACCTCACCTACAGGCGACCTCACCTACAGGCGACCTCACCTACAGGCGACCTCACCTACAGGCGACCTCACCTACAGGCGACCTCACCTACAGGCGACCTCACCTACAACCTACAAGAACAACCCATGTTGGCTTGCACGGTATATAATCAATGCAGTGGCCAATCGCAACAGACTGTGACAGAGAGATGTCATGTGACTATGTCATGTGATGCCACTCAGACCCGTCAATCACCATGACAACCCCACACTAGTTTTACTAGAAGATTCAAGGGGAGATGAACGTGACCAGGCTGCCATTCCCACTGCGGACTAGGATCAAATATTCATTCAATTTGTTTAGCAAAGTGGATTGGTTGACCTTGTTGGGGTTGGTAGTACACATGTGTGTGTTATACAAATCACAACTATGCAAATGTTGCACTGTTTAAACTCACATTGTTCATCATCTCGACGCCTTCGCTTTGAAGAAACTTTGTCTTAAAGTGTATTATTATAATATTGTTACTATAGTGACGGTGAGGTAGTGTGCTGTACGTATATCTGTATATATAACAGTCTGAGGGACTGTTTGTCCTCAACAGAGGACGAGAGAGAGAGAGAGAAAATGTGTGCGTCTGAGAGAGTGAGTGTGTGTGTGATTGAGTGTGTGAGTGAGTGTGTGAGAAAGAGAGAGAGACTGAGTTTGTGTGTAAGAGACACCACAAGAAGATGGAACAGAGAGGGAGAGAGACAGACAGAGAGAGAGAGAGAGTGAAAGAGAAAGAGTGAGACTGAGCAACTGTGTGTGTGTGTGTGTGTGTGTGTGTGTGTGTGTGTGTGTGCGTGTGCGTGTGCGTGTGCGTCAGCGAAAGCGAGAGATGATCTGAGAGATGATCCGTCCGGCGAGAGACGTCTCAATCCTCCAATACTGCAGACTCAGCTTGCAGGGACACCGGCGGGCGGGGGAGGTTGGGGTGTGTGGGGGAGGTTGGGGTGTGTGGTCGCGGGTGACGCAATACCACAAGGGCCCAGTTCCTCTCTCAAATATCAACACGAAAGACACCAAAATGGACGCCCATGTTTGGTCTTATACATGGACTGTTTAGAAGAGCGAGGACTAAAGTGTGTTTGAACGCTCGTTTTCTCATTTCTCCTCTCGTTTTGTTTTCACCTCCGTTATAAAGGAACGAACCGGAGGCCAAATTTCAGCCGTTATCAGCTAATGGAAGTTTATTTCATATTATTTACGATATTACAACAGTAAAGTGGGGCGAGATTAGGGCACTTGAGATTATGTTATCGCTCCTACAGTAGTAACCTAACCCTGAACAATACCTGCTGATTAGACTAATCAGGTGGAGACCAAATGAATGAACCGAAATACACAACAAAATCTGAAATAGCAAACTCACTTTTTTTACCATCTAATTTATTCTCACTCTTCTCAGAGCGATTGGCCGAAACAGTCTTCCTCTGCGCTTCCTCCAACACCTCTTCCAGGTGATCATGTGACCCATTACACCGCATCAGGTGACACAACACGTTATTCTGTGTCTAATGAAAACTTTGTTTTGCCACGTCTGCGTCTCGCATGAGAAATACAACAATGTCTCCCCATAATGACAAACCATTTCAGAATTAATGACTAAACAATGACCAAGAAACCCATGACTACCAACACAATAACTAAAATCCCAACGCTCCTATGCTCCCGAAAATGGCGGCGGTAGTTAAAAGCAAGGAGATTCGTTATCTCTTGATCTCTGCAGATCAAGAGAGATACCGAATCTCCTCGCTGCTGATTGGTGGAATCAGCAAACGGCCAATAAGACGGAGGCCCACTTTACACGCCGCTGGTTACTCTTTAAGCGAGGTGCGACCGGCGTTGCCCCAGTCATCAGTAATCGGTGATGTATTAGAGGGAGAGGAAGGCGGTGTGGCGCTGGCTGGCGCCGCCTGAGCTAACCGATTTTAGCCTTTTAGCCGATTTGTGTCGTTTCGCTGAAACGCGCTCTGTTGAGCCGTGCCACCGTTAAGAATTCATCCACTTTGAAGTCACTTTGTGGACCACCACTAATAAAACACTGGGCTGATTCATAGCGCTGTTCTGCCCCTTGTCCAGTTGGTCACACAGCACCAACTCTTTCTGTAGGACTCCTTGTAGTACACTTGAAATAACCGTTTGTTGCACGCAGCCGTACTCTGATTGCTCACTTGTACGTCACTTTGGATAAAAGCATAGTCTGCTAAATGTCAAAACGTAAAAGTAAACAGCTACACAAATCCGATATTAGATTAACCACAAACCAGAGGAACTCAATAGGTTAATGTTGAAGGTTTTTAGCCATTTTAAAACCGGCTGTGGCTATTTAATAACAGGCCTGATAGGCCAAACAAACGGGGAACCAGCTGGGTGGGAGCCGGTGGTATCGCAGCCTCACACTAAGTCCTCGGTTGGAAAGCTATTTCAGCAATTCAGAGTCCATTATGCTGGAAGTGTGCAAACTCACCTTCGCTGTGTACAGAAAATCCATCAAGTTGTCACTCAGCCATCCCAGGCTACATAAAGGAGAATCGGTTTCCCTTTGAAACGTTACCCAGCGTCGCTGTTTACCACGTCTCGTGTCCCCACCCCACGCCGCTTTGTCCCCTTTCCCCCCGTCACATGACCAGAGTCGCTTCCTTGGGATCAGGATGTCATCATCGCCCGCGTTTCAAAATGATGGATGTCCAGAATCCAAACAGTGTTATCTGAACTGTGTATGAACTAGTATATACACATTGTTGTTGTGGAGATAATGATTAACCCACAGCAGAGAAAGCCGCGGGACAAAAAGAGACGAGAGAGACGACTGGGGAATGTTTTCTCACGCAGTAAATACACAGACGCTCGGCGCTCGGCCGTTTCGCCTATCTGAACCATATTTTACACTGGGAAATAAATATCCCTTGTCACTTGGACAGGCGCAAGTTCCTCTAGACATTCCTGACATATTAACAAACGAGCTCATTAACGTCCGAGTTGGTCGGTATGAAACACAGTACAGCCCCCATCGGTTTCAGCTGACAAATATTTGCAGGCTTCAATGTGTCCTCGTTTTAATGCAACAGTTGGGAAAACGCCCTTTTGTATTTTTCCAAAACTCATATTTGCGGCCGTCCCTCCTGATCGTGATGCAGACCACAGAAATGCGCAGGAGGACATGAAGACGTGAATTTCGTCGTCGCTCCAACGCCAGCGAGCGCCGAGCGGAGGATATGAAACGGTCCTATTCATCAGCCCCGATTTATCCACTTCATCATCTGCTTCCCAGTTCCTCTGGAGCGCCGCTGGTTGCCCTGGCGACCACGTGACCCGAGCAACGCCCCGGTACAGGAAGTGACAAGACTGGATGCTAACCGAAATGCCAAGTTCAGTGAAAACAGGCACTTCCTGTATCGGCGCTGCGGTGGTTGGCCGGTCTAGAAATATAATCTGTATGAAGGCCTGGCACAAATTTAACGGTACACTTTCCTGAATTTATATTACAGGCTTCCTCTGCCAACCCTTTCATTATTTGACCAAACTTCTATTTATTTTAATGCATGTTGTCAATGTTTTCCCCGTTTTACGCAGGGTTTTGTTCTGCATGCGTGTATTTTCTGTCTCCGTTTCAAAACGTCACCATAAAAAAAGGTTAACATTTGCATGCACTGCTCCTCCTGTCTCGCCGGCGCTTCCCAACAGGCGGACGGCTCGCCGGACCGCCAAGAAAACAATCTCATCTGAAGACCGCAAGATAAACCGACAGACGAGGAACGCTGCTTTCTATCTCTGCTCTCTTCCTCTCATGTGCTTTCAACTGCTAAACCGAACCGTCGTGGTCTCATCCAGACCGCACCGTCTCCACGGCAGCAGCAGCAGCAGCAGTTCGTACCACACACAGATTTATTTATTAGAACGAAACTGAAATAAACAGAGAGAGAGGCGGTGAACTGCGTGACCTTTGACCCGCTTGGCGTTCCTCCACGTTCCTCTGGGGGAGTGTGTGGTCAGGCGAGTGTGTGGTAGTATACAGAGCCCAGATTTCAACAAGGAACAGCAACAACAAACCAAAACACACAATGTGATGCCAGACTAGCCAGAGCGCGCTGAGACAGCATAAATCCAGCGTGCAAGGGGGGATATGCCAAGAGGGGAGGCGGGGGGAGACTGGGGGGGGAGACTGGGGGGGGAGACGGGGGGGAGACGGCGTCTGGCAGGCAGGAGTAAGGCCTGGTTTGGTGCTCAACAGCTGCAGAGCTGCAGCATTACAAAGGACTTCTTCAGCCCAGAGGACTTCCTGTTTTCCCCTCCAAAACGCGAACCATTAGGACGTCCGTCAACACCGGGACCAACGGACAGCCGACAGATATGTTGCTATTTAATATATATTTACACACAGACCTCACAAAACGTTTTGATATGACGCTTCCAGGAATGGGAACGCCGCGGATCATCACATGGGTTAGGGTTCCCCGACTTCCCATCTGGGATTTATAAAGTACATCTCATCGTATAATAAGGGATTTCAGGGCTTCCCACGGTGCGAGTCGTCTGTTTATGGTGGGAACCAGTCTTGTTTACTGCTTGGCATGGAGTCATTCACCAATCCAAACAACCAGATACGCACCAATCCCATCCCACCGAACCGGTCCACTGGTCCCGCCACATCCCACTATCTGTGGACGGCCCATTAGAGCCTACTTAGCACTTATAAACCTCACAGTAATCAGTTAGCTTTGACCCATGTGGTGGTGTGGTGGACTTACGCTGTGGACGACGGACGTCACGGTGTGGCTGTTGGGCAGCGGGAGGCTCGGGTCCGACATGTCTCTGCAGGGTGGAGACGCGGGGCGGCAGGGTAAACGTGACGGAGACCGGCGGCTAGCTTCTGGATCTGCGATCTTTAGCCCTTCTCTTCCTCACTGGGACTCAGGCAGCTTTTGGGCAGCATAACCTGGGGAGGAGAAAAAGCACAGATTTCAAATACAGGTCAATACAGATTCAATCACAATCATCCCATTACACGGCCTCAAAGACATCATGCATCTGTAATGCGATAGTGTAGATGAATGGATTTATTGGTATACTTACAGTAGTATATACTCAAAGTATATACTACTGTGATGTGTTCTCTCTGGATTCAATTGAGACAGTTGAGATAAGCGAGTTATCCCCTCCCTGCCAGACCTCTGTCTCTAACCGCCCCACTGTTCCTGAGGACTTGATCAGGAATCAATAGCGGCGTTGGACTTCGCATTAAATGGCCTCGTTTGTTATATCAATCAGACCCCACACAGACCAACTGGTCCAACTGGTCTGTGCCTTTTAACTTTTAATGTGGTTTCACCTTCACTCTGTTCTTCCCCGCCCTCA
Organism: Merluccius polli; assembly: GCA_030340625.1. Classification (NCBI taxonomy): domain Eukaryota; kingdom Metazoa; phylum Chordata; class Actinopteri; order Gadiformes; family Merlucciidae; genus Merluccius; species Merluccius polli. The sequence goes on along the minus strand of JAOPHQ010003179.1, from coordinate 50,974 downwards.
TCTCAAACACCACACTGTTCCTGATGAGTGGATCAAGATACAATGGAAGTGATTGACTATCGTCTATAGGCGAGGCGCAGCGCCTCCGCTAAATGACCGACCGCCTCTGTCAAACAAATTCACGTTTCCCAATATGACGACGACAATGTGCGCGTCCGTTCACGTCAGCATCTGCCTTCAATTTGACAGAATATACAGTATAGGCTACCATTAGCCTAATATACTATAATATAGGCTATAATAATATACTGTAACTAATATCATACATTTATGAAATCAAACCATGGCAAACCCTCTGAAGGGGAAAAGGAGAAAACTCTCCCAACACAGAGGGAAGAAACCTCGAGAAGCGGGACGATGGCTGGGAGTGCAGTAGGTGCCAACTGGGCAGACATATAATGGCATTGTCTTCACAACTCCCCGTCAATGAAACCAGAGAGGGCACCGCGGCCGTCTGCCAAGGACAACAAAGCCCACAGTATTCCAGGACTTCACAATGACTGTAATGTCACACAGCGCTCCTCGGCATCACAGCGTGTGCAGACACCATCGACTGACTGTATTGACCAGGTGCTGGGAAGGAATCAATCCCCAAGTCTGGTTAGGAAAGCAAATACCCACAAGCTGTTCTGTAATGCTGTTAGGAGCCATTACAGGCCCATGTCCTGAGGCGGGACGCCATTTAATGAGGACTTGTCTGAGACGCTGGACCCGCATGAGGAGCCAGCAGTATGGAGGCCCACATAAACCCACAGACCACAGTCCTCCGGGGTGAAGGTCTTGGTTAGTTTAAAGGGCCCCTGTTTTACCACCAGGTGTGATTAGCCATTGCAAGCCGTTTCAAAATCTACCCTCTAGTGACATCACAAGTGGGAGTGTCCACTCGGATGTATAATGGATAAATCAGCCTACCATTTGGTACAGTCTGGTAGACGGCTGGTAGACGGATCTAATCTTTATACATCCGGGTGGACACTCCCACTTGTGATGTCACTAGAGGGTAGTGACATCACAATTTTGAAACGCTTGTAATGGCTAATCACACTCACACCATTTCTGTGGAACCGCTTTGCATTACCACTAACCTACGACCCTTATGTTTTGATTTTTATGGGCACGAACTGTAGACACCACACTTGAGGCGGTACATTTTATATTCAAAATGTGTTATTTTATTAAATATTTTTTCTCATCAATATAGGGGAGGAACTGCCCCCCCTGCCTCCCCTGACTGCATGTCCCTGCTACTCTGATTGCATACTTTGATTGTTCTCAGCCTCACTTGTAAGGTCACTTTGGATAAAAGCATCCGCTAAGTGACTGAAGTGGGGGCACTGATAACAGCACTACATACAAGTCTACCTCCACAGGTGAGGTCCAGTCAGTCAGTAAGCCAGCCCGGCTGCAGCAGTCAGGTCCATTCAGTCAGTAAGCCAGCCCGGCTGCAGCAGTACGGTCCAGTAAGTAAGCCGGCCTGGCTGCAGCAGTAAGGTCCAGTCAGTAAGCCGGCCCGGCTGCAGTAGTACGGTCCAGTCAGTCAGTAAGCCAGCCCGGCTGCAGCAGTACGGTCCATTCAGTCAGTAAGCCTGCAGCAGTAAGGTCCAGTCAGTAAGCCAGCCCGGCTGCAGTAGTACGGTCCAGTCAGTCAGTAAGCCAGCCCGGCTGCAGCAGTGAGGTCCAGTCAGTCAGTAAGCCAGCCCGGCTGCAGCAGTCAGGTCCATTCAGTCAGTAAGCCAGGCCGGCTGCAGCAGTACGGTCCAGTCAGTCAGTAAGCCAGCCCGGCTGCAGCAGTACAGTCCAGTCAGTCAGTAAGCCAGCCCGGCTGCAGCAGTAAGGTCCATTCAGTCAGTAAGCCAGGCCGGCTCCTCAGGCCATCCAAGGCCATCAACCAGAGCAGACAGATAAGAGGGCTGATAACAAACGGCCACTGTTGACCGGGTGCTGGGAGATAAGTGGCTGCGTTTCACCGCTGGTTTCTCCAGGGCGTCACAATAGGGCTCAAAGACCCTGAAGTCTTATTAGGCCACGCCCACTTTCAATAGAACAGCCAATCAGGGAAGTGAATCAGGACAATACATGACACCAATCGTTTCCTTTCCTTTCTTCCTTGCAATTAAGGGGGAAAACACAACTTTTGACTATTGAAAAATTATCTTGTCATCCATCTTGAACATTTAACAGCTAAAATGTTTCTACAACTCATAATAACAAAACATGACCTAACCCTAACCCAATGCACGGTAATAAGTATCATAAAAATACATTTATAGAAAATAATTTAAGAGTAGAAGCAAGTCACTTTTACCACAGTGCAGTCGGTTTAGCCTTCAGACGGCCGTACGAACACGAGTGTATTCGAGCGTATTTCCTCTGTAAATAATACTTTCAGACAGAAAACAAAACAAAACGCATGTAGAGCAGAAATGTGATTACGCTTCAAAGCTCACGCAATGTCATCATGTCACTACGGCGACCGATACGGAGCAGATTATAACCTTGACCAACGATAACATTCTCTTGGCAGACCGCTGAGTGGCGGGCTTACGTGGATATCAGAGGATCACAGTTTAGTTTATTGCACGTCAAATAAAAATGCAATGGAACAGTGAAAACTTAAGTATATACATATTTTATATATAAATATATATATAAATATATATATATATATATATATATATATATATATATATATATTTTTATATATATGTTTAGACATAGACATTGTGTATAGACTGATACGTAAAAATCTCCTCTGCATCACGTAAAATATTCAGGAGGAGAATTTGCATGACCGTCCAGATTGCAATGACATTTTTTCTTCAGAAAATTAGTCATGACATCATCCTTCCTGTGAATTACTGAATAAAACGATATCTGGATATCATTAAACGGAGATCATGCGATCTGGAAAGGTAGCGTAACTCCACAGCAGAGGCCACTATCAGAATCACAATCGTTTTGATGTCCTTGTTCGCTCCTTACAAGTTCAAGGAGAGACTTCACCTTGGACTATATGTGACCAATAGGAGGAAACCGCAGCGAGGACCAATCAGAACAAGCCAACATTACAGATATCATAAACTCAGCGATGACGGACGACAACTACAAAAGCACTGCATCATCCTAGCGCTATATATATATATATGTTATATACTGTGATGTAATGTGGACGACGGGTCAGGGAGACGTGAGGAGGAGACGCTAGGAGATGGTCGTCCCTGGTCTCGTCCTTGAAGACTCCTCCTAACCTTGGTCTATATTAGTCTGTCTAATCTCATGAGCTGAAGAACGATTTGTCCCAGATGCTCAAGATTAAAGTGAAATGCACTGTTTAATTATAGTTCAGATTTGTCTAGGCTGTAGTTGAAGTTTGGTGATGTAGGAAGCGGGAGAGTGGAGAGAGTCATCAGGACTAAAGTGCTTCTTGGATTTGCCTGTTTTTACCGAAGGCGTGTTTTCCAAGATCACATCTTTAACGTAAACTTTGAAAATTAAATATGAATAAAAATGAAAGGCACAAATCTGTTTTGATGTAAAACATGGAAACCTACCTTTCCTACGAGGTCATGCATCAAATGCATCAATACATCAACTTGCATGGAGTAACATGAAGATAATAAATGACGGCTTTTCATTTTAAACTGAAGAGGGTTGTGTAACAGGTGGGAGTACTGAGTTACTTCACATTAAGGAGATGACAGGATGACTCAACATGTAATGGACACCAACTATGTGGATAATGAGAAAATGGGCCTTCAACCGGCCGCGTTGCTCAGACCTAAACTACAACAACGCAGCGCATGTGACCACCGGGATATTGAAGTGGACGCATTTTCTACATCTATACGCCCGCAAGTAAACCAAAAACAGAGGCTTGTAACGTTTCAACTCGACTTCTATTTTTAAACAATTCATGACATTCCCCAACATGGAGGAGATGGGTGGAGAGACAGTGATGGAGACAGAGAGACGGAGAGAGAGAGAGCGAGAGAGAGAGCGAGACATTGAGCGAGCGAATCGGGACAGGAGGTGAAGGAGAGGATTTGAACCCCTCACCCCGGTCTACAGACCCGGGGGCCACGTGGAGACCGGACCCTTGTTGTGGTCCTGCTGTCAGCGCAGTGCGCCGCTGTGCCGACACGCCCGGACCACAGACACACGCACACGCACACGCCTCCCAGCACAAACTATCAGTTAAAAAGCAGTTAAGTAAGTAAGGGCCTCTTTTTTGCCTGTAAAAATTCCTGACCAAAAATAGTAGCATTCGTCTTCGGATGCTTGCAATTAAATTACAAAAAAAAACATCAGTGCTTGAGAATGAAGTGGGTTCATTGAGACGTGGGGAAGCCTGGCTCCTGAGTTACGACGTCCTCAGCGGTCTGTTGTGGTCATTCATCTCCGCGGGGGGGGGGAGATTGTGGGACACGCGATGCGCCGGATTCGGAGAAATGTTATTCCTTTCAAGGAGCCGATAGATAATGGCCTGATAGCTCAACCCCAGCCCTCACCGGGTTCAGCTAACCCCAAACACCACGCCGCCACATGATGTCCACCGCCATCTCGACCCATCCGCCCACAGAACCGGCGCCGTCGCATCAAAAATAAGAAAATACTGCAAATACGTAAACAGCAGAAGAAGTGGACAGATTCATAGATTCATCTCGTCCTTTTAAAAGAGACGCTAGGGAGCCTGAGGTCATTGAAGCGCAGAGGGGATGCTAACCGCCACGGCTATCACTAGCATTAGCAGTTATCATTAGCACAACACAAAGCCAAGGTCCTCATAACACAAAACAAAATAAATACAGACTGCACGGTTCGCACCACACGACCGTCAGCAGAGCAGCGAGGGCTCAGATGGAGTAAAAAAGGAAAAACAAATAAAAAAAACCTCTCCGCTCTTTGAAATGGAACCGGCATTTAGCGAAACCCACGGCTATAAGCAAACTGTATGAAGCCTTTAACCGGGCCTGACCCTGACCCGGCACTTAGACGGATGGGCGGGTCACTACGACGACCACACACACACACACACACACACACACACACACACACACACACACACACACACACACACACACACACACACACACACACACACACACACACACACACACACACACACACACACACACACACACAGGTTTTCTTTAGTAGATACACTAGGCTTTTCCATCAGATACGTGTAAGCCATCATATCGTATATCAGGCCATACAATAGTGGTAATAATGGTTATTTGGACATATCCAATATCCATTCATCCATTCATCCCTCTTCCTTTCCCCATTAGTGAGAAGTTGTTTCTGTAATCGGTGTAGGAGACATCACCTGCCAAGTCTTGCCATACCTTCCCATCCCATTAGGATGCATTCATAGATTTTCCAATCTAGATAGATAGAGGAGGTTTGATGTCCATATCTTATTATCTTTATCCTTATCTTACAGTTATTGGAAAATCTATAAATGCACTGTAAGCCTAATCTGGAGGAGATGGGATGTGACATTGTCAAACATGTCATTGACTGTTTTAAAACAGGCCGTGATCACCGTGAGATTGTCCAAACGTTGAATATGGACCGGTTCAATAATGACCAACTAAACCACCAAAGTTCATGAATCAGGTATTTGTGGATGTCTTTCATTTCTCAAGTTATCTAAAGCCTTCGAACATTTCTTAGAATTACAAGAGGGGAAATTGTTCCATATATTTATGCAAATTATCGTCTTTGCGTCAGTAATATTAGGACTACATTACAATAACATGCAAAAGAAAGTCAAACCATCACATTCAGCTCTAGTGTTTTATCATCACGCCATCATCAGGCTTCACAAGGAAACGTGCAACACAACGCCGTCTACACATTGATGACAGTGATCTAGTCGCTAATGGGACCACAGTAGCTTAACCATGTCCTTAACCCCGGGGTGAAGACACCTGGAGGACCACAGGAGAGGCATCTCTCCTCCAAGGTGAGCAGGGAGAAGATATGGACCCAATGGGCAGAGCATGGCAGCACAAGCTCACCTCTTCAGCTTTCAACATTTAAAACCACCCACCTATGTGTTTTTAAAACTCGGGATGCCGAGTTGGAGGAACTTTGAGAAACGTCTAAAAATGCACTTTTACAAATGAAGAGCAAATAAACAAGAGCAGGACCAGCATGGTCTCCCCGACCAGCACACTCCTAATCTCCCCTGAAGTCCACTGACTTTCCCCTCAGATTCCTCAAGTTATTACAACACCTTACAGCCACAACACACACGCACGCGCACGCGCACACGCACACGCACACACACACACACACACACGTAAGGACAAAAAAACTTGAAAAAGGACTTGAGACTAAGTCAGCTCGGCGTTCACTCCAATGAATTGAAACCTGTAAACAAGCAGAGACTGGTGAAGGGTTATGGACCAGCGAGTTTGGTTTCTACCTTACCTTGGATTACTGCAGAGGGACCGGGGGGGCCATCGCCGAGCAACTCTGAACTCTGCTGTTGAGAGAGACAGAAAGAGAGAGAGAGAGAGGGAGAGAGAGAGAGACAGAGAGGGGGAGAGAGAGAGAGAGAACCGATCAGAGTTCAAGCGCAATGCAAACAGAGAGCAGGAGCAGTAGGCTGAGCGCCGGCTAGCAGAGCCAAGTGTCCTCTCAGGCCAGCCAGCAGACTTTGATAAGACCAGCCTTCCTCCTCAGGGCTTCCTCTTCCTCTCTGCTGACAGGACCATGTGATCATGTGACCACACACACACACACACTGAGTCAGCACACGGACATCACCACTGAAAACACACACACACGAACACAGATTTGAACGGACAGACAGACAAACAGACAGACAGACAAAAACTAATTCAGTTTGAATTAGTTGACTCAACACCCCTAATGTATTAAAACTAATACAATTTAAGGCTGTAGTAACTAAATGAATGGCTCTGATTCATGCAGATATAAATAGATGCTATAGATAAAAGGTTACCAATACCACAAGTGTCTGGTTTACCACACCTGCCATTAAGCAAACAGGAAACACAATCAAACAAAGGCATTATTCATTCCCCCCCCCCCCACCCCACGCCCCCCCCCCCACCACTTCTTCATTCTTTCACATGAATTACGAAACATCAACTTCTTAGAAAGGCTGGACCGGCCAACAAAGACTCAACGCTACAGACATGTCAGACCGCTGCCCATTAGCGGTGTTCCCAAAGTGTAGTTTAATAGCCTCAGTGTCAGCCCACACTAATCACACATTCACCCCTAATTAACCCCCCAGCCCCCCCCCTCCTCCCCCCCGGCTGCCCTCTCACCCACACCTGAGGACGTCTGGTGGATAAACCCCAGACCCACAGAGAACAACACTAAGGAAACTAAGCCGAGTCCACTTCCTGGAACTGAAATGTGCGAAAACGGCCTCTTCACCCACACACCCACAAGATTGACATAACTACTTCACGGTTGACTCAACACCCCTAATAAAACACAACTAATACCATTTTAGGCTACTAAATGAATGGCTCTGATTCATGCAGACATAAATAGATGCTATAGCTAAAAGGTTACCAATACCACAAGTGTCTGGTTTCCCACACCTGCCATTAAGCAAACAGGAAATCAAACAAAGGCATTATTAATTTCACCCCACCACCACTTCTTCTTCATTCTTTCACATGAATTAGGAAACATCAACTTCTTAGAAAGGCTGGACCGGCTGCTACATACATGACAGACCGCTGCTCATTAGCGGTGTTCCCAACGTCTAGTTTAATCACACTAATCACACATTCACCCCTAATTACCCTCCCAGCCCTCCTCCCCCCCCCGGCTGCCCTCCTCCCCCCCCGGCTGCCCTCTCACCCACACCTGAGGACGTCTGGTGGGAGGAAGCCATGTCCAGCTTCTGGTACTGAAAGGTGAACTTTTAATAACCGCGTGTTCGCTGTGGACAGCATGGTTACCCGGCCGCGTCTCTGCTGTGTACATAATCAATAACAACATTCATACCAATGGCTGTGGTCCGTGTGGACCGCCTATGATGGGATCCAAGACGGCTCAGGGATCAATAGATCACTCTGGATCTAAATCCTGTCAGGATTTTGGCAGCCAAGGAGGAGACGAGGGTCCTGTGTTGGTTTATGAGTTTGACCGCGGACGGGGGTCACGTAAACAACGCGTGCAGCGATGCAAACGCCGCCGCCGCCGCCACACGGCAATACAATAATCCACATTAAAGTCAGCCCCTCGATGCAAGCGTTTCGTCTCACGGCGAACAAAAGGGCAGTAAGCTGTAATCTACACATGTTGCCGAGAAACTTGGCCAAATCGCCAGGCATACCGAGGCGGCTTAGCGAGCACATAGTACCGACAACACGCACCACGCGTGTGACAAGCGTGTGGTTTTTGTGTTTACCACTCGCTAGACGCCATCCAGGGGGCATTAGGCGTTATTCAGCGTTCATTTAACTCAGAATAACAGACAGTTGAGCTGGACAGACTTTTGTGGTCATTGACTGTTCAATGGTAATATGTGTGTGTGTGTGTGTGTGTGTGTGTGTGTGTGTGTACGTGTGTGTGTGTCGCGTGTCCACTATAGAGTCACATGCTGGTCGTTGCAGGGGGGCGTGGCCAGGGAGGGTCAACACGCTGCCCCCCCCACGCCGATCCCTCAAAGCTCGGGGCATTTCTTGATCCAGACCTGATCTGATAATAGCATGTTTTTAAAGCGTGACCAACGCACGTTAAGCCCATTGCGTATTCTTGGGCAACGCAATAATGGAAAAAGCTGAAATTTCTTCTTCTGCTTTTCTGCTGCATATTTTTGGTCTGTACCTGCCCCCCCCCCCCGCCCCCCCCCACCCTGTTCCCGACCCCTGCTGCCACCTCTGGGATATTTTTATCTGGAAAAACACTTTTTGGACTCACGTGGTCCACTTCAGCTTCAGCTTCCTGTTTCGGATCCAAACTGTTTTCCAAACATGGCACATGCTGAAAAGTAAACCAAGTAAAAAGTTAACTAAACTAAAGTAAAAACTCAACTAAAGTATCGTAATATGATATCTGAAAGAACGCAAGACAGTGGAAAAACTAGTTTTTAACTTCCTTAAAACGTCCATATAGTTCAACTGAGGATTGGTCCTCAGTTGAATTGGATTATACTACACAGTATTTTTATAAGGTATATAAGTACACAGTGTACTGATGTGTGCACTACAGTATGTCCGTATTGTAGTGAGCTGGGGCTGAAGGCGCTGGGGAGCCACTGGGAAAAGGTCAGGTGACCAGGAAGTTTGCCAGGCGGCTGCACAGCTCTGACTGCAGCAGTCAGTCCAAACCTTCTCCTATTCTTGCGACCGCTTCTTGCATAGTTGTGTGTTTTAACCCCATCTGCCCCAGTGCAGTGGTTTAGCAGCAGCAGTAGTGTTGTGCATGCGGCTCAGACGCATTACACAATCCATCAAAGGGGTCTTTATCCTAAAACGTAACGCCAAATATGTACAGCTTTTAATCCAACAATCTCCCGCGAGCCCGTCGGCATATCAGGCGACTGCAAGCGGGAGACGGTTTAGGAAAGCCTCGCGTCCAGCCGGGCTCTGATGAGAGACAGGCTGGGTGGGACGGGACCGGACCGTCCTGTTTGGGATGTGAGCCCACAACAGCAGCTGTTTACTGATCTCTATGGGGACTCGGTGTGTGTTGATAGTTCTGCATGGTGACAAGACGTCCGGCTGGAAATAGCCCCCGGTGGCGTGCGGGCCGGGGGCTGCGAGGGGCGACTCGGGTTAGAGGGGTTCCCTGGGCCTCAGCCCCCCCGCTGGGCTCCCCACCGGAGATACAGGAGACAGAGGGGGGGGGGGGGGGGGGGCACACTGGCTGAAACACAGCCATGGCAGAGAAGATGAAGAGCTGTCAGGTGAATGCATCTGAATGGCAGAACTTTTCTCAACGTAGCTTCCTGAAGGCGTAGGATGCCAACCTTGGAGTCAGACCAGAACATAATCATCATCTGCTGCCAATCACCTCACCAGCATAGTGTGGTGGCTAACTAGGGTGCTCCCATCCCAGCTGAAAGGTACTGGGTTCGATCCCTAATGTGCAAAGTCTAGCATCTTCCTAGACGGGGTTAGACGCTCTGACCCCGCCTGTAGCTGAGTCACTGTAAATGGCTTTGGATAAAAGCGTCTGAAGCTAAATGGTAAACAGTAGTCACCACTTTGATTTATTCCGCCTGGCAGGGGAGGATAAACAGAAGGCCTTTATTTATAGATATTTACTCAATAACTACATTATGATTTTCACCCTTTCCCCCCCCTCAGCATGATGGAAGATAGCAGATATTTCCAACAGCCCCTACGGACATCTTCTGTATTCCCCTCAGTACAACAAGCCCAGCGCTGCAGCGGCCTCTTTAGACCACATCTAGGGACAGACAGCGCTGGTGGAAATCCTCTGCCTGAGCCATGTGAGACCGCACCTGTCTGGGGGTGTGGAGGGACAGGCAGACCAGCTGGAGGATCCTCATGCAGGGCCATTGTCCTCAAGGTCCAGAAAAGCCCATGACCTCAGCCAATACAGTACAGTAAATACAGTACCACGGTAAATGGACTTTTGGGTTTTGGGGGGGGATTAGCCTTGTGCCTTCAAAAATAACCGAACACTAATGTAGTTATGTAAAATAACCGAACACTAATGTAGTTATGTAAAATAACCGAACACTAATGTGGTTATGTAAAATAACCGAACACTAATGTGGTTATGTAAAATAACCGAACACTAATGTGGTTATGTAAAATAACCGAACACTAATGTGGTTATGTAAAATAACCGAACACTAATGTGGTTATGTAAAATAACCGAACACTAATGTGGTTATGTAAAATAACCGAACACTAATGTAGTTATTTAAAATAACCGAACACTAATGTAGTTAGCAACATGGCTAGCTCTCTTCACAGATACCGTGATAGTGCATTCTGAGCCTATCTTGCTTTTGCAATCTGAGGTATTTCCGAGTGAAACAGGACATTAGGGTGGGGTGATGAAGGAGCAGGTTGGGTTTAGGGGGGCATCTTGCTCAAGGACTCCCACTGGTAGACAGACTGCGGACATTGGGCCTCGAACCCAGAACCTCCTGACCACTAGACTCATCATCAGTACAACAAACACAGTGCCCTATATTTTCCACATCCCCATTGGCCTTTTAGTTGCCAGATGGTCCAACTCAGTGCTTGGGCGTGTCTGGCACCTGCTCAGGTTGCACCTGCGGTACAAAAGGTTCAGGTAGACTAGTCTCTCTAAATGGTCTTTAAGAGCCACTTTGCCCCCGCCCCTCTGGTCTGACCCCTTGCGGCCCGGTGGGACCGGCGATGGGAGAGGAACCCAATCTCCCAGACTGTGCTCTCACAGTAACTTTAATGGCGGTGTTACTCGACGGGTTTTGTCGGGTCGGGACAATGCTGGTGTTGTCTGAGGAAGTGTTGCACACAACGTGCTAAACGGAGGATTGTTCCAGGGAAACCAAATGGACTCAAATTTCTCCAAACTTGAACTCTGGGAACAGATAAAGTTACAGAGTTTTTCTCTGAGACAGTGATTGATCATATAAAACAAAAACTGATTAAAAAATATATTTTCCTGTTAACGATAGCTCTGACCTGTCGCTCTCCATCTGTCATACTGAAAAGTGAGGTTGTGTGATTGCAATATGGCAGACTGCGCTGCGCGACGAAGCCAAAGCTTTGGTGTGTAAAAAAGGAGTCAAGAAACATATTTCCAGCTGGACTACAGTACAGTTCGCTGCTCAAACAGCGGTGGGAGAGACAATGAAAAGCCACTTTAACATATGCCTGGAAAGTTGGCCAAAACACAGAACTTAGTCCACAGGAGTGTGGGCCTCTGAAGCCCTGCGAGACGCCAGGCCTCACAAACACACTTCAAACCTGAGTAGGCTTAGTTCATACTCAGCTACAGGCAGTTAAGGAGCAGGTCGGGGTTGGAGGGTGAAGGTAGGGGTCGGAGGGTGAAGGTAGGGGTTGGAGGGTGAAGGTAGGGGTGGGAGGGTGAAGGTAGGGGTTGGAGGGTGAAGGTAGGGGTGGGAGGGTGAAGGTAGGGGTCGGAGGGTGAAGGTAGGGGTCGGAGGGTGAAGGTAGGGGTCGGAGGGTGAAGGTAGGGGTCGGAGGGTGAAGGTAGGGGTCGGAGGGTGAAGGTAGGGGTCGGAGGGTGAAGGTAGGGGTCGGAGGGTGAAGGTAGGGGTTGGAGGGTGAAGGTAGGGGTTGGAGGGTGAAGGTAGGGGCTGGAGGGTGAAGGTAGGGGTGGGAGGGTGAAGGTAGGGGTTGGAGGGTGAAGGTAGGGGTTGGAGGGTGAAGGTAGGGGTTGGAGGGTGAAGGTAGGGGTTGGAGGGTGAAGGTAGGGGCTGGAGGGTGAAGGTAGGGGTTGGAGGGTGAAGGTAGGGGTTGGGGGGTGAAGGTAGGGGTGGGAGGGTGAAGGTAGGGTTTGGGGGGTGAAGGTAGGGGTTGGAGGGTGAAGGTAGGGGTTGGAGGGTGAAGGTAGGGGTTGGAGGGTGAAGGTAGGGGTGGGAGGGTGAAGGTAGGGGTGGGAGGGTGAAGGTAGGGGTGGGAGGGTGAAGGTAGGGGTTGGAGGGTGAAGGTAGGGGTTGGAGGGGGTTGGAGGGTGAAGGTAGGGGTTGGGGGGTGAAGGTAGGGGTCGGAGGGTGAAGGTAAGGGGTTGGAGGGTGAAGGTAGGGGTTGGAGGGTGAACAGAGACAGGCAGGTAAGGAGGAGGTAAGGGATGGAGGGTGAACAGAGACAGGCAGGTAAGGAGGAGGTAAGGGCAAGACATCTTGCTCAAGGATGCTTCCAGGAAGACTAAGGACTTGAGGGATCAATCCTAGTTCCTTTCAGTTACAGCCTAGCAGCATATTTGTCATTGTTTGTGATGCTTAGTCATGCTACCTACAGACACAATGGTAACCAATGCCATTCCCTCAACAGGAAGTACGAGAGGGACAGTTTCAGAACAAAGAGGGGAGGGGAGAGAGAGAGAGAGAGAGAGAGAGAGAGAGAGAGAGAGAGAGAGAGAGAGAGAGAGGGTAAGAAGATACAGAACGGTGAGACAGTCGTTGCCGATGAACAATTGGTGTTGGCCAATCTTAGAAGGAGAAAGAGAGAGGCTGTCTGTCTGTCTGTCTGTCCCTATATTTCAATCTGTCTTGTCTTTATGTGTCATCAATTACCAAACCCTTATTGTATAAAATAATAGAAAAATAGGGTCCTGTGCACAGAGAGACAGACAGACAGACAGACAGACAGACAGACAGACAGGCAGGCAGGCAGACAGACAGACAGACAGGCAGGCAGACAGACAGACAGATGCAGCATGAAGCCTGTGTATAATCAGATGAAGATCTAAAACCACTCATGATTAATTACTGCTAATCACTGCTAATTAAACAACACTCAGCTATTCCACCCGCCATGCACTACTACCCTACACGTTACACCGTTGCTAGGGGTTACTACCCGCGCTAACCTTTAATATTATAGTCATCATATACAATGATAAACATTATAGAAACTGTCATTACACTGATATGCTGTCTATATCAGACCTGTATCAGAATAAAATGTTTGTTTTGATGTTTTTACTTGCACTTTTAATGGTTGTTACTTGCTTGCTCTTGTTTTCAACTGTAAAGCGTCCTTGAGTGACATGAAAGGCGCTTCGAAATAAAATGTATTATTATTATTATTATTATTATTATTAAAAAGAGTTAAGTCCTATTATTATTTAAAAGCATTGTGATGTTCTGTCGCTTTATTCCCCTACTGATTAACTTGAACTAAACAATGCAGCCTCAGAAGTCTCTCACTTCATGAACAGATTAATATTTAATCAGCTCACCATGAAATGGGACTTTTCAACAGACTCAAGGATACATAAATCTCACACTGACTGACTGTCGAGTGTTTTCAAAGCGACGAGGGCGTGACGGATAAACATCTTGTATTGATCAGTCAAGGTATTGATTACCATCAGGAAGTGAACATATAAACAATGTGCTCTGTGTTCAGTCCTGAGTCATGTGCACGCGGAGGCACACTGGGCTGGAGGTATGTGTCACCGGTACAGTTCTGGTACCAGGAGTACACAGACCCAGACTGTTGTCCAGAGCCGGCCCATAACTGGTCATTTTATTTCCTCTGGCCAGCAGAACAGTGAGCAATTTGCAGCAGAGATTATGATAAGGAGGAAGATAAGATAATGTTCTTCCTTATCATAATTTATTGGCTTATCAGCATTGTATTAGCATTTAACTGCACAAACGCAAAAGGAAGATTAATTTAATTTCTATGTGTTGCCAAAAGGCAGAATAACATAAATAATTTAATCTGCCTGTTATTTAACTGGAGATAAAAGTGAGAAGAAGCGCGTGCAGCGGCTGTCCACGTGTTCAGTGTGGATGCGGAGGATCCCAGTCATCTCCAACGGCGCTATTGTATTCACGTGGCGGATTGTATGACGTAGCCGGTCATCTCTAAAAAAAAATGTAAAAAAAAAACTTTAAAAACTTTATTGACTATGGGATAGCGGCCGCTGTTCAGGTGTGTGTCACCTGACAGGGGATAAATCACATCCCCTCAGTTTCCTACTACTGCTGCTACGCCTTCCCCCGCGGGGACAGAAACCAAACACAGCGAGACGCCGCCGCGTTTTAGGGATGAATGAATGAATGAATGAACCGCGGCGTGGCCACGCCCCCTCCCTCACGGCGGGTCTGCGGCCAGCGCGAGCCTGGACGTTGAGGTCGGGGTCACAACGTCTCCGGTCAACGGTAAAACCGGGAGACCAACTCCCCACAACCAGCCGGTTTTCTAGCCCCCCCCCCCCCCCCCCCCCAACACCGGGCCGGTAATGTCACGGAAACAGTGAAGTCATCCATGACTGCCGTTGCGTCGCGTGAAAAACCCCAGTGAACGGAACCGCCGCCGGGTCGAAGCGACCGTTACAGTCCGCTTAGCATCCCCGAAATCACCCGCTGTTTGAGGCGCGGGGAACCGTGAGCCGCTACGGACCGCAACGCGGTACCGGAACATGTGAACTAAGTAATGTTGTAACTACTCACCCCGCCGACGGCACCGCTGACTGACTGGCTGCTTGCTGGCTGTCTGCTGCTGCTGCTGGCTGCTTCCTCCGGCGAGGACTTATCGCGCGTGCGTACGGGCTGATTCATATTGGCGTCGGTGCGCGAGGAGCGCAGGGTGGGCGGGGCCGCGAGCCGCAGAGTCCGTTAGCCGAAAGATTCCGCTGTAATATTCCACGGGGAAACTTCCGCCCTCCTCGCGCGGTCTAAAAGCACATTAATATTAATATAATATACAATATAATATAAATATAATATACACTATAATATACAGTTTAATATACAATATAATATATAATAAAAAATACAATATATAATATAATATACCATATAATATACAATATAATATCGTTTAACATACAATATAATATACAATATAATATACAGTATAATATAAATATAATATACAGTTTAATATACAATATAATATAAATATAATATAAAATGGAATACACAATATAATATACAGTTTAATATACAATATAATATAAATATAATATACAATAGAATACACAATATAATATAAATATAATATACAGTATAATATAAATATAATATACAGCATAATCTACAATATAATATACAGTTTAATATACAATATAATATACAATAACCACACCGTGAACCATAACGTGGTAAAGACATGCAGTACTGACGTGACGTTTAATGCACACCAGACCCGCAGCAGTCCAACCCAACCCAACCAAATGCAGTGTTCATACTTAAGTGTTTTAAGAGCTATAATTCACTTTATTAACTTTATTATTAACCTCCACGGAGACGAGCCCGCCCCTCGGGCCGTATACAGTATATAGACGGGCCTAGGGCGACCTCTGGAGCATTATAATGTGTTTATTGAGGCATTAGTAACACAGTATATCAGTAACACAGTATATCAGTAACACAGTATGGAGGCCAACAACAACAGTCTTTTAACGAGAAAGACAGAAAACGGCGTCGGTGTAAAAACGACAATAAGAGAGACACGTGCGAGCGAAGTGCAACCGCCGCGACGGCGCGAGGCGGTTGTTTGTGGGCGTGGCCCCGCGAGCCGTCCGCCGGCTCCGATTGGCTGGTTTCCCCAGGACGCGCTGTCACTCTGCGGGTCAGCGGGGTAGAGGTCAGGACGTGCTAGTCTGTCCATAGAACCACAGTGGTTCTGGTGTCCCGGTCCAGGTCCAGGTCCCGGTCCAGGTCCCGGTCCACACGGCCCACACGGCAGCATGAGCTCCCCGGTGTCTCCGGTAAGGCTAACACTGTCCCCAAACACTGCGCTGTTAGCCGTTAGCCTTTAGCCTCTTCCGTGGCGTCCGCACATACAAGTTAGCTTAGCAGAAGTTATGCTAAGCTAGCTGTTATGCTAACCGTAGCAGCAGCTGCAGCAGCAGCGCGTGTTGTGGTCCGTGACGCGGCCGCAGACGTGTGTATAAAACGAGTTTATCCACATGTGTGGAGGTGGTTAATGTCGAGACTGACGGCGACTTCTGACAACTTTGTGTTTGACTTTAAGGTGACATTATGGTTATAATTCAACTTTATTGATGCGTGGGTTTAATGCACGTCATGTCTAACTCCACCCCTCCGTCAGCTGATGAAGGTCTACAACCCAACGTCCTTTCTAACGGTTCAGACCGACCGATAATGGAGGAAAGCAGTCTTTTTATGCGGATAGGAATTCATTGTTTGTTATTGTCAACAAGAAAACTATTCTACACTTTAAAATCCCAAAATCAGTGAAATCTGTTCACTTACAAAGCTATGAAAAGCCAAACTAGAAGTTAATGCTGTTTGGTCACCATCAGACATATCACAACACAACCTTGTGTGGATCAGAGCAATAAAAAATAATGCATATTATTAAAATATAATGCATATAATATGTCAATATAATAATTTTGATCACCTTTCTGGAAACCCAAAGCATTTTACAATTCACAAAGAGTGGTTTTGGGGCTTGGGGGCGGCACTAGGGCATGAAGTGAGAAACACAGGACTGTGAAGCTGCATGTAGATGATGCAGAGAGCGGTCCAAGTACAGCGCCTTGGGGAACACCTTAACTAATTAAGGGGCTGGGGTGGAGCTACATGAGCATATGGTGATGTTTGTTTGTGTTTGTGTGCTTGTATAAGGTCATATGTTGTATTAGTACCTCGTGACAAAGCATGTGAACGTGTGTTGCAGACTATCGGAGCGTTGTTTGTCACCCTGGGGGAGATGGGATTCACAAAGGATCAGATCCAGGCGGCGGTGCAAGCGGGACATTTCTCTGTGGCGGACGCTGCCGAGTGGTGAGTGGTTGTCTGTAATGGAAAAGTACCGGTGTTTGTTTGGTCTGGTGAAACGATTGTCCTTGAATAAACGATGGCTCCACCTTATCAAACGACTTGTCATGCTTCCCTTCTTCCTGTATTCCCTATAGTCGTGTGTTATTACAACTCTTTTGTTATTAGACTGCCAGGTTACATCTCACAAACCTTAAATAACCTCCATGTGGTTCCATGAACGCCTTCTAGGCTCTTGCAGGGACCGAATGTGCATCACAAATTGAAGCGACCGTCGGAGCCGGCTGAATCGGCGTTTTCTGCCTTCAACCCTCCCAAGGAGCAGGGAGGCTCTGGGTCACATGCAGAGTCAGCTGACAGCGGAGGTATGACGCTCCACACATCTGACCAATCACATTTTGAGTTGAGTTTTGTTCCTGGGTTCAACCTGGGAAGGCAAGGTAAACAGATTTTCATTGTTCTAGCCACATGCTAAGTATTGTATTCGTAGCCACTGTGGCTATTGACTTAGTTGGATCATTAACTGTGTATTGAGTTAACTTGCAGCTAAGATAGCTTAAATGCTGACATGTGGTTTATTGTCTATTTATTATTGATCACCACATCACTGCTCCTTAATGATATGTACCTAAAATAATAAATGAACTTATCTTTGGATAAAAGCTTCTACTACATGACTCAATAGTGTGTGTGTGTGTGTCTCTCTCTCTCTCTTGTCTCGTCTCCTCAGCGTCTGGCTCCCTGACACTGAGGTCTCCCCCCCCTGAGGTCTCCTCCCCCCTGGAGCCCCTGCCTCCCCTGGAGTCTCGCATCAAGCCCTCCCAGGGACACTTCCAGGAGCAGCAGAGGCAGCGCGTGGCCCAGGAGGCCCGGGCTGAGAGACGGCAGAAGAAACAGGTGAGTAACGTGTACACGCACACACACATAAAGTATATACGGGTTGTCTGGCAACCAGAAGGTTGCTGGTTTGATTTCCCCGCTCCTCCTGAGCTAGCCGAGTGTCAAGGTGTCCCTGAGCAAGACACCTAACCCTACTGCTCCTGCCGACCTGCAGTAACGGTAACCCTGCTCATGGGCACTTCAACAAGGCAATGAATGAATGAATGATTTGACCCCCAGGGGTGATGGTGATTAGCTATTACGTGCCATTTCAAAATCTACCCTCTTGTGACATCACATGTGGGCAGGTCCACCCACAGACAGATACAGAGCACACAGGTCAGCCTATCAGCACACAGTGGCCTGCTGAGCTATTCATCATACATCTGCGTGGGCACTCCCACCTGTGATGTCACTAGAGGGTGGATTAGAATGGCTAATCAACATCACACCTGGTGGTGAAACAGGAGGCCCTTTAATATTGATGATGGTGTGTGTGTGTGCGTGTGCGTGTGTGTGTGTGTGTGTGTGTGTGTGTGTGTGCGTGTGCGTGCGCGCGTACTCTCTCTCAGGAGCGTGAGCTGGTGTTGAAGCGGATCGCAGAGGACCGCAAGAGTCAGCAGGAGAAGACCAAGACGGCGTCAGCCGAGGAGTCCCAGCCCACCAAGACCCCCGGACCCCAGAAGCTGGGAGGGGCTGTCCAGACCTCCGTGGACAACAACTGTGTCCTCATGGTGAGGCTGGACCTCACTCAGGAGACGCTGTGACCGTGATCAGCAGATGAAAAGAGTGGCACTGGTTCCTTAAAGAGCCCCTGTGTTACCACCAGGTGTGAGTGTGATTAGCTATTACAAGCCGTTTCAAAATTGTCACGTGACTACCCTCTAGTGACATCACAAGTGGGAGTGTCCACCCGGATGTATGATGACTAGATCCGTCTACCAGCCTACCCAGTGGACCGTACCAACTGGTAGGCCGATCCATCCGTCATGCATCTGGGTGGACGCTCCCACTTGTGATGTCACTAGAGGGTAGTCACATCACACCTAGTGGTAAAATAGGGGACCGTTAATGTTTTGTGTCTTGGTGCGATGACCTTTGTTGACCCCAGGCGGGAGATTGAGGTGCCACAGCAGGAAGTAGAGGACAGTCGTAGGAATTAAGAAGAGATACAAAAAATGTAAATAGGAGTAAAACGACTACAAACCATAAATACAGAAAATATATGTGTGCACAATATGCATAGTAGACAGTTGAGGTAGACATTATTGACAGTATATGCTACAGTATTGTAACTACATCACTACACTATATTTTGGGATGTTGCAGATCCGCCTGCCCTCTGGCGAGTCAATGCGGGAGCGTTTCCACGCCGACGCCCCCCTGCGGAGCGTGGTGGAGCACATATCGGAGCGCCACCCCTCCCTGCCCGCCTTCTCCCTCCTCCAGGGGTTCCCACGGAAACGCTTCGGGGAGGCGGAGCTAGCGTGTTCCCTGCGCTCACTGGGCCTCACGCCCAACACGGCGCTCTGCCTCCAGACCACACCCCCCCCCTCGGAGACGGCCCCTCGCCGCGACCCGCCCGCTCCCTCCCCGCTGGGCCCCGAGGAGCGCCAGGAGAGCGCCGCTGCGCCTCCTCCGGCCCCGGCCCCGGCCCCGGCCCCGGCGGCAGAGGAGGGGGAGCAGGATGCCCTGCCCCCGGCGCTGCCCCATCAGCTGTGGGAGGAGGCGGTGGGCTATGCCGGCATCCCTGGAGCCCCGCCCCCTTTCTCTGGCCCCTCCCACTTCTGGGGTAAGAACCCGTCTGTCATGTATTACGTCCTGCTTTCAGTTTTTGTTTACATTTTGTTGTGGAAGCAGATGGTTGAGCAGTGTCAGGACTGACCTGGTTCTGGTCGCGTTGGTTGCAGGGCGCGGTCAGAAGCTGGCTCCTGCAGATGCAGGAGAGGCGGCCGCCTCAGAGGAGGAAGAGGAGGATGTGGACGAAGAGCTGGAGGATGAAGGAGAAGAAGAACCGCCTTTCATGCCTAATGGTATTCCTCTCTCTCTCTCTCTGTCTGTCTCTCTCTCCGTCTGTCTCTCTCTCTCTCTCTCTGTCTCTCTCTGTCTCTCTCTGTCTCTCTCTCTGTCTCTGTCTCTCTCTCTCTCTTTAATATATTTCCAATTGATCATTAATTTGGGGGGGCGTGTTTTTCTATGCAAGTTGCTGTGGGACGGGAGATGTTATCTCCATGTTGGTAACTTTATTGTTTGTATTGTGCCCTGGTGGTCCCTCATGGTCCAGGTATGCCCCGGCTGCCCTTCCTCCCAGACAACAGGCTGCGTCCTGGGGTAGAGCCCCGCCACCAGTGGCCTGAGCAGGGCAACAGACTCAGGTCAGCCACCGCAACGCTATGCTAATGCTACATGTAAAAAAACACGCTCATGCTAAATTGTTAAAGCCATGCTAATGCTACTTTTTGAAACCAAGCTAATGCTACATTGTAGCATATGCTACAGAGCTGTAGCAGAAGTATATGTGTAATGTGTTGCATGCATACAAAGTCTTCGGTATGCGCCTACAGACCTGTCTGTGTCTCCAGGGAGGGTGTGGCGGCGGCGGCGGTGGAGGAGGCGATGGCCCCAGAGGATGCTGGGATGCGCGCGGGGCCCGGCGCCGCAGGCCTGGCGGCCGTGGAGCGCCTCCAGAGGGCGGCGCCGCAGGACGACCCGCCGGCCCACCAGGGACTCCCCTCCCCGCCCAAGAGGGCCTACAGAGCGCCCAGCGTCACGTCGCTGTGTAGCATGGCCACGCGCGCCACCGCGCAGCTCATGGCTGGTAGGACCGCCGCCGCTAACTCGTAGCTAGCTCGCCCAAGCGGGGTTTTACCCGGGTTGAATGATTGAGCAAACATCTAACATCTGTACTGATGTGTCTCTCTCTCCCCAGCTCCCAGCATGCAGTACAGCAGCAGCCTAGCGTGTCTGACGCCGGAGCTCGCCGAGCTGCTGCTCAGCCACATGGCCCGGGAGCGGCTGCTGCGCCCGCGCAACCTGGAGCTCTTCTTCGGCTGCCCGCTGCAGAAGTTTGTCCTCAGCAGCTACCCGTACGCCACCAACGACCTGCTGAGGCAGCTCAGGGCCTTCCCTGCCCTCAAGCACCTGAGCCTGGTCAACTCCCCCCTCATCACCGGTACGGGCGTCACCTCTTATATCACCCCTAGTTACTAGTTCCTCTAATTAGTACTACCTCTAGTTACCACCTCTAAGTACTACTACCTCTAGTTACCACCTCTAAGTACTACTATCTCTAGTTACTACAGCCTCTAGTTACCACCTCTAAGTACTACTACCTCTAGTTACCACCTCTAAGTACTACTATCTCTAGTTACTACAACCTCTAGTTACCACCTCTAAGTACTACTACCTCTAGTTACTACAGCCTCTAGTAACTCATCATTATCAACCTAGTTACTACAACCTCTAGTTACCACCTCTAGTTACTATAACCACAAGTTACTGCCTCTAGTTACCACCTCTAGTTACTACAACCTCTAATTACTACAACCTCTAGTTACTACCTCTAGTTACTACAACCTCTAGTTACTACAACCTCTAGTTACTACCTCTAGTTACTACAACCTCTAGTTACTACAACCTCTAGTTACTACCTCTAGTTACTACAACCTCTAGTTACTATAACCACAAGTTACTGCCTCTAGTTACCACCTCTAGTTACTACAACCTCTAATTACTACAACCTCTAGTTACTACCTCTAGTTACTACAACCTCTAGTTACTACAACCTCTAGTTACTACAACCTCTAGTTACTATAACCTCTAGTTACTATAACCACAAGTTACTACCTCTAGTTACTACAACCTCTAGTTACTACAACCTCTAGTTACTACAACCTCTAGTTACTATAACCACAAGTTACTACCTCTAGTTACTACAACCTCTAGTTACCACAACCACAAGTTACTACCTCTAGTTACTACAACCCCTAGATACCACCTCTAGTTACTACAACCTCTAGTTACTACAACCTCTAGTTACTACCTCTAGTTACTACAACCTCTAGTTACTACCTCGAATTACTACTACCTCTAGTTACTACCTCGAATGACCACTACCTCTAGTTACTACCTCGAATTACTACTACCTCTAATTACTACTACCTCTAGTTACTACAACCTCTAGTAACTCATCATTATCAACCTAGTTACTATAACCCCTAGTTACCTCCTCTTCTATGACCTCTGGATATGACCTCTGGTTACAACGTCTGTTGATCCAGAGGTTGCTGATCCTTTAAAGGACCGCTTTTTCCCCCCCAGCTGTGATGTTCATGATGGGTGGTGTTGTTCTACGTGCTGATTGGCTGTTTCTGTGTTCTCTAGACTCTGGACTGTCTGTGCTGTCCAGTCTGGTCAAACTCCAGCACCTTAACCTGTCTTCCTGTGGGAAACTCACCGACTCCTGTCTGCAGTACATCACAGGTACCCCACCCCCCCACCCCCTCTCTCTGCTAAGGCTAACCTCCACCACCACCACAGCCAGATCCAGGCCCCGCCAGCCGGGCTCCACAGGGGCTGAGGGGCCTCTGTGTACGTGCGGGAACGCAGGGCTCCAGCCTAAATACCACCAGTCTACATATATTAATCCTTAGAGGGTCCCTTCACCCAAAATAGACAAAAGAAACATCTGTCCTCACTAGTTTATGTGGAATGAGACTCTCTTATTATTATAATTATGAGAAACGCCCATAGAGATGTCCACACTGTCCTTAACTGAAGGCTGCCTCCTGCTGTCCAGGCCTGAAGAGCCTGAGCTTCCTGTCCCTGGACCAGACCAAGGTGAGCGACGCAGGGATGCTGCCCTACCTGCGCTCGGCTCCCGCCAGCCTGTCACAGCTGAGCCTCAACCACACGGCCGTCACCGAGGCAACGCTGGCCGCGCTGCCCGCCTCCACGCCGCACCTCCGCTTCCTCAGCATCAAGCAGACCAAGGTAGGAGAGCCCAGAGACCACACACTGATATTACAACACCGCTTAGTACCAGACCACTTATTTCCCCCAGTGCCTTGATATCGGAAAGAAACATTTAGTTTTGTATATTCACTAAATGGAATAAGTTATCAAATGCCTCACGTCCGCCAGGTGAGCGACGTGTCGGCGCTGGCGAAGCTGCTGCACCTGCAGACGCTGTACCTGGACGGCACCGGCGTGACGGAGGTCTCCCTGGCGCCGCTGGCCGGACACCCCACCCTGGCCGCCCTCAGCGTGGCGGGGATCACCGTCCAGGACCCGGACCACGCCCTCCACCTCATCTCAAGTGAGTCCCAAACATGACGGGAGATTTTATCAAACTATTCGGCAATAAACAAACTATAGAATTATGAGAATAGCAGCAAAATCTTACGGTTGGCCGATACATCGATAGGGAATACACACTGAAGCCACTGAGTGAATATTGAATATTGGGACTGATACCTGTAGAGGTTGTGGTTCAAGCTGCCACCTAGTGGTGATAATCCTAAAGACCAGACAATGACAAGAATGTTAGCATGAGCTAATAGTTGGGAGCAGGGTCCAAAACAGGCCCGGTTCTACGGGGGTGCATAAGCATGCATTGCACCCCCAAAAAAATTGTTTGCACCCTCAATTCCGCCCCCCCCCCCCCCCCCGTCGACAATCGCGTACTGGTCCCCACCACTTCTATGGTACTGGTGCACCCCCTGTAATCTCAGATGCACCCCAAGGCATTCAGTTCTGGAACCGGGCCTGGTCCAAAAATTCAAATATTTAAACATTCGCTTGGCAATTGTTTTTTTTCCCGCTCTGGCAGCTAAAAAGACCAAATGCTAAAAGTGAATTCTGGACCCTGTATGGTTGGGGAGGCCTAATGAATGGCGTGTAGAAGACACTAATGCAGCCGTGTCTCCAGGTCTGAAGCTGAGCCAGCTCACGCTCCCCGGACGCCACGCCGTGACGGACCGAGGGCTGAGCTTCCTCTCCAGACTCACCCTGCTCACCGAGCTGGACCTCACCGACTACACCCAGGTCACCGACCAGGGGGTCAGCCAGCTGGCCTCCATGACCAGGTAACACCTGGTGCCACCATACTGGTGCCACCATACTGGTGCCAACATACTGGTGCCAACAAACTGGTGCCAACATACTGGTACCACCATACTGCTGCCAACATACTGCTATTAACATACTGGTACTTTTTAACAACATACGTATGACACAGAGCTCTCCTATATTATAATATCATGATGTAACCTACTCCCCCCCCCCCCCCCCCTCCCTGCAGCCTGAAGAAGCTGTCTCTTAGCAACACGGGGCTGACGGATGCGGGCCTGGCCCCCCTGCGGGGCCTCAGGGAGCTCCAGGAGCTGTGTCTGGACCGCACCGCCGTCACCAGCCGGGGCGTCGCCGCACTCATCACCTGCCTGCCCCACCTCCAGGTAACTCCTCCCACCTCACCTCCAGGTAACCCTTCCCCCTACCTACTCCACCTCCAGGTAACTCCTCCCACCTCACCTCCAGGTAACTCTTCCCACCTCACCTCCAGGTAACTCCTCCCACCTCACCTCCAGGTAACCCTTCCCCCTAGCTGCCCCACCTCCAGGTAACTCCTCCCACCTCACCTCCAGGTAACCCTTCCCCCTACCTGCCCCACCTCCAGGTAACTCCTCCCACCCCACCTCCAGGTAACCCTCCCCCCTAGCAGCCCCACCTCCAGGTAACCCCTCCCCCTAGCTGCCCCACCTCCAGGTAACTCCTCCCCCTAGCAGCCCCACCTCCAGATAACTCCACCCCCCTAGCTGCCCCACCTTCGTTGTTAGGTTTTCCAGCTGATCTGAGATGTGTTTCCAGGTGTTGGGGTTGGCCTCCACGCGGGTCGGTGACTCGGTGGTGCGAAGGGGTCTGATTGGCTGCAGCCAGCTGATCAAACTCAACCTCAGCCGGACGCGCATCACAGACCGCGGTATGTCTACGCCCCCTAACACCCCCCCCCCCCCCCCTCACAGGTTTCATCCGTCTACTGAAAGGGGGGTAGTAAATGCATTAAGTCTTAAGTTCAAAAATGTCGATTCAAGGTCTTAAATACCATTTGTATAGTTCTTAAATATTGCGACTGTCAGGAGAAGAAAACTAATAAACCTCAAACCAATAAATGTTAAACGTGTTTAGATATGTGTACCTATAGATATGAGATATTACCTATAGATATATAATTAGATATTACCTCTAGAAGGTGCACCTATAGATATATAATTAGATATTACCTCTAGAAGGTGCACCTATAGATATATAATTAGATATTACCTCTAGAAGGTGCACCTATAGATATATAATTAGATATTACCTCTAGAAGGTGCACCTATAGATATATAATTAGATATTACCTCTAGAAGGTTTACCTATAGGAGGTGTACCTATAGATATATAATTAGATATTACCTCTAGAAGGTGTACCTATAGATATATAATTAGATATTACCTATAGAAGGTGTACCTATAGATATTAGCCTCCCGCGGCGGCGTGCTGCGTTGACCGCTGCACTGGTGCCGTCACCGCATGCGCCTGCAGGACAGTTCTGTCAGACGAGCAGCGCTGCTGAGATGAACTGACAGAATTAGAATAAATGACATTAACAATAATACAAATCCATGTGTACAAAACACTTCCAGGTGGAGGAGTCATTATAAAGTCTTAGTTGAAGTGAACCAGCAGGTATGCTAAGCTACGCTAACGCCCCCCCCCCCCCCCCTCAGGCCTGAAGAGTCTCAGACACGTCCACCTGGCGCAGGTGAACCTGGACGGCACCGGCGTGACGCTGGCCGGCATCGCCGACCTCCTCACCCTCACCAACATCAGCAGCGTCCGCGCCAGCAACACGCGCTCCGTCGCCCCCGACGACGTCTCCGACGACGACCAGTCCCAGTGAGAGCCTCGCGGCGGCGGCCGAGACGGACCCCTGGCGCCGCCGCCGCGCCGCCTATTTAAACGCCAACGCTGAAACGCGGCGCCGTTAAGGTTAAGACCGGCGGCCCATCAGTTTACCAATGAAGTCTCTAAAACGAAGTCATAGCGGATAAGACGGCGATTATGGTTCAAAATAAAAAGCGCATCCTCTCTCTGGAGCTGTTTGTCCCTTCTGGGTGAATGTGGAGAAAATGGCGGTGCAACATGGCGGCCTCCGTGGAAGAGGACCCGCCCCCCCCTGTAGATATTAAGGGCTCATTAAGTTAACGGAAACACGATTATACGTTAATTAAAAACATACTTATGGATATTATCTTCTATTTCTGCCGAGTCCGTTCCGCTAGCTGCTGCCGCTGCTAAACTAAACTTTACACACCGCACCTTTAAAAGCCAAACCGGTCCGACGGCGTTGGAAACAGGTTCAGACGGGGGGGGGGGGGGGGGGGTAACCGGACTCAACCGTTCATTAAGGAATGGATTCTGTGGTCCAGAACCGGACGCCTCCAGCATGTTGAAATGTTTCTGGACAACAGAACCGAGTCTAAACCATGGGGGGTAATACTCCCATCTGGAGGAGGAGGAGGCGGCGTCGCGGTTTTGGGTTTACATTGAGGATCAGAAACGGGTCAGCGCTGGTCAGTACCGAACTGGAGGCTAACAGACACATATTTAACCGCTTTTAACATCCGGTCTACAAACAAACGAATCGTCTGTTATGTACACCACCAGCGTGTTACAGCTGATGAACACGTCTTACATACTCTTATTCAACATGTACTCAACACGGACAACAGACCGACTAAATAAAGCAAACGGTGATCCAGAACTTTCCAGAACTTCAAGCAGCAAACGTCGGTCCACTCTTAAACGCTTCTATTTCTGGTTTCAATTCAACATATTAACAGCTGATATCAAAGCGACTGGCGTGACGCATGTCGGTGGGAGGAGCCGAGTCTGCGGCGCTTCGACGTCCTCACCGCCGCCGCCGCCGGAGCAAACACACAACCGACTTTCTTATCCTTTTGTTTACAGAATTGTTGTGAACTAAACTTTATTTTCAGAAAACGGTTATTTTTGGACGCGATGGTTCAGGTACCTTTACAAATAAAGAGCACAAATGTGGAATGAATAAAGTCTGCATTTTAAATCTGATATTTTTGTGTTTATTATTCAACAATCCAGTCACTGGCAAATTGTCGTTTCTTTCTTCAGACAAACCTTTATTGCATCATTTACAATATGTTAAATAAGGCATAACTGCTGCTTCACAGGAGAGGGGAAAAAAGACAACTTTTAATTATCATAAAATGACCTAAAAGCCGCTCCGTACTTTAGGGGAAAACAACGAAAACCATTCGATGAGGACAGCACAATGGAATGCGTTCCAAAATGCACCGCGCTGCTTCTGGTGAATCAGCCAATCATAGTGCAGCTTGAGGTGGGGTGGGCGGGGCTAAGGTTGGGCGGGGCGCTCCCTTGTCCAACGGTAATATTAGGATGTATAGCGGACGTGTGTTTAAGATGCTCCTATTACAGTACTGAAACATCCACCCGGCCCGGCCGCCGCCGCCGCCGCACCGCCCACCCACGATGCACCGCGGGTGGGCGGGGCTTGTGGATATGTTTGGGGTGGGGGGGGGAGGAGGGGGGGGGGGGGGGCGGAGCTGCGTTAGACATCATGCACCTGTTGCTTCTCAATCTTGGCCTTCAGGTGTTCCTTGTAGGCCAGAATGTCCCTGTTCCACTTGGTGATGGTCTGCTTCTCGCACACCCAGATCTCCTGGGCCACCTGGAGAGAGAGCCAAAAACCACGTCCTGGTCAGACTTGATGACGCAATCACAGCACAAATACTTCCGTTTTCAATTCAATGATGAGGTTCACATCCCGTCTAACAATTGAAGGCTAGTCAAGTTTTAAACAGGAAGCCGACAGGAAGTATTTGTACTTCCTGTCGACTTCAGTTTTAAAGTTGATTTGCGTACTTTGACATTTCGCAACATTATGAATAAGGTTTGAATTATTAAATACAGGAGCGTCTGATTCCCATCGTGACTCATCACTGACTCATTAGGTCCGTCTAGACGAATTAGTCACAACCAATAACCACCTCTAACCTAATACCTAACCATCTCTAACTAATACCTAACCATCTCTAACTAATACCTAACCATCTCTAACTAATACCTACACTAACCACCTCTAACCAACCACTAACCTAATACCTAACCATCTCTAACTAATACCTAACCATCTCTAACTAATACCTAACCTAACCACCTCTAAACTAACACCGATGTCACCGGTCCAACTTGTTCCTAACCATCCAGTCGGAGCTAACCAGGTACGGGTTATTCCCAGTGCATCATGGGAGCCCAGGTGAGTCCGGGCGGTGCGTACCTGCTGGATGAGCCTGAAGTCGTGGCTAACCAGCATGGTGCCGCCGTCGAAGTCGTTGATGGCGTCGGCGAGCGCGTCGATGGTCTCGATGTCCAAGTGATTGGTGGGTTCGTCCAGGAAGAGCAGGTGGGGGTTCTGCATGGCCAGCCAGGCGAAACACACGCGGCACTTCTGGCCGTCCGACAGGTTCTGGATGGGGCTCACCTGGACACACAGACAGGCGGTCAGACACACAGACAGGCGGTCAGACACACAGACAGGCGGTCGGGGACACAGACAGGCGGTCAGACACACAGACAGGCGGTCAGACACACAGACAGGCGGTCAGACACACAGACAGGCGGTCAGACACACAGACAGGCGGTCAGACACACAGACGGGCGGTCAGACACACAGACAGGCGGTCAGACACACAGACAGGCGGTCAGACACACAGACAGGCGGTCAGACACACAGACAGGCAGTCAGACACAGACAGGCGGTCAGACACACAGACAGGCGGTCAGACACACAGCTGGACGGTCAGACGCACAGCCAGACGGTCAGACACACAGACAGGCGGTCAGACAGACGGTCAGACACACAGACAGGCGGTCAGACACACAGACAGGCGGTCAGACACACAGCCAGCCGGACACACAATGCTTTGACCCAAAAATGGGGTCAGGTACCAACACGCCTGTTTGGGAACCATTATAGTGTTCAGTGTCTGAGGCGTGACTCAGACACTGCGAGTCCGGTGGTTGTGGTCTCCATGGTTACCTGCTGCTTGCCCGTGAGGCCGTAGCGACCGATGATCTTCCTCATCTCTTCCCGCTCCTTGATCTCCGGGTAGCACTTCATCATGTAGTCCAGGGGAGACAGGTCCAGCTCCAGCTGCTCTGTCAGGTGCTGAGAGAGAGACACACACACAGGAGACACTCAGCAGGACGCCCCCAGCACCTCTTAGCAAGGTCACAAGGTGAGTGGACAAGGTCACAAGGTGAGTGGACAAGGTCTCCTACCTGGTGGTACCTGCCGATCTTGACGTGAGAGTGTTTCCGGATCATCCCGTCTGTGGGGAGCAGCTGCAAAGAAACCACAACGTTACCCAGATACCATCAACACGGGAAAACAGAAAATACCAGTTCCTGGTTAGGAGGACGCATCATGTGGGGCTGGAACTGGGATTATGGGCGATACCAATAAGATAATGAGGGGGGGGGGGGGGTTACCTCGCCCATGAGGAGCTTGAGCAGGGTGGACTTCCCCGCTCCGTTGGGTCCCACCAGGGCCACCCGCGTGTCCAGGTCGATACCAAACTCCAGGTTTTTATAAATGTGTGGCTGAGGAGGGGGAGGAGGAGGAGGAGGAGCACAGATTACACTCAACTCAGCAACACACAGATGGAGAGACAGACGGAGAGACGGACAGTGAGAGAGACAGAATGGGACAGTGAGACGGAGAGAGAGACAGACAGTATTCTTACCGTGTTGTCGCTGTATTTGAAGCTCACGTTCTGAACCATAATTACAGGAGGGGGGATCGTCCCGCAGGAAGGAAAACAAAATGACAGCGTCTGCAGGAGAGGAATTCATATGAGGAAAATTAAACATAGAAACACAGACACTGTATGAATATTAAAACGAGAGTCAGATTGGAGCACCAAGAGTTTTTTTTTTGAGGAGTAAAGAGGAGTTTCTTCTTCTTCTCACCTTGTCACTGACCACCTTCTCCGTCAGCCCGGAGGCCACCATCTTCTGCAGGGTCTTCTCTTTGCTCTGGGCCTGCCGGGCCAGCTTGGCCGAGCCGTGACCGAACCGGGCGATGTAGTTCTGCAACACACAGCAGCACCGTCACATAGGTGGACTCCACCAGAGGTTTAACAAGTGGACTGTCTTGTTCGGACCAATCAAAACAAGCAGCAGCCACTGAAGCCAATGAGATGTTTGCACTGCGGCGCCGGGCCTCGGCCACACGGGAGTCCTCCTACCTTCATGTGTGAGATCTGGTCCTGCTCCCAGTTGAAGCGCTTCATCTGGTTCTCCTCCAGCTCCTCCCTGGTCTTTATGTACTGGTCGTAGTTACCCTGGCAACACAAATGCAACACACCACTTCCTTATATGGCCGCACAGCATCACAGGACGCACAGGGAAACAGGAGTGGAGGTAAACTCCAGGTCCGCCCGGTTAAAAGTCCCACCATGGTTTCACTTCTGCAGTCAGCGAGGATGACATCATTCGCTGGTTGTTTGGACCGTACCATGGGGGACTTTTACTGTGTGAGGCGGGGGGGCTTTTACTTTGTGAAGCAGGAAGTGCTTACGGTGTAGTATTTGAGTTTCCTCTGGTGCAGGTGCATGATGTTGGTGCACACGCCGTTCAGGAAGTCCTGGGAGTGGGAGATGAGCACCAGGATACGCTTGAACCTTTCAAAATAAGAGCACAACGGAGGGAATCCTATGAGATAATCATCCTTTATAATTGCTGATCCAGAGGTGTGTGGTTTAGAGGGACCTGTACTACCCAGAAGTGTGGTAGGAGGGCGCCCCGTGTGGCCGGGCCCGGTACTGCACCGCCACTACACTAAATAACCTTAATATGGAGCTGCTTAACGGTCATATCCGTTACTAACTCAACATTAATCATTTATTTGTTGTGAACTGGTCAAGGACAATTTGAATTCAAGCATTTCATTGGCTTTAGTGGCAGCTGCTTGTTTAATTGTAGATGTTGTTTAATGTAGAGATATGGTAGGAGTGGTTTAGAGGGACCTGTACTGTCCAGAGGTGTGTGAGTGTGATGTGGAGATATGGTAGGAGTGGTTTAGAGGGACCTGTACTGTCCAGAGGTGTGTGAGTGTGATGTGGAGATATGGTAGGAGTGGTTTAGAGGGACCTGTACTGTCCAGAGGTGTGTGAGTGTGATGTGGAGATATGGTAGGAGTGGTTTAGAGGGACCTGTACTGTCCAGAGGTGTGTGAGTGTGATGTGGAGATATGGTAGGAGTGGTTTAGAGGGACCTGTACTGTCCAGAGGTGTGTGAGTGTGATGTGGAGATATGGTAGGAGTGGTTTAGAGGGACCTGTACTGTCCAGAGGTGTGTGAGTGTGATGTGGAGATATGGTAGGAGTGGTTTAGAGGGACCTGTACTGTCCAGAGGTGTGTGAGTGTGATGTAGAGATATGGTAGGAGTGGTTTAGAGGGACCTGTACTGTCCAGAGGTGTGTGAGTGTGATGTGGAGATATGGTAGGAGTGGTTTAGAGGGACCTGTACTGTCCAGAGGTGTGTGAGTGTGATGTAGAGATATGGTAGGAGTGGTTTAGAGGGACCTGTACTGTCCAGAGGTGTGTGAGTGTGATGTAGAGATATGGTAGGAGTGGTTTAGAGGGACCTGTACTGTCCAGAGGTGTGTGAGTGTGATGTGGAGATATGGTAGGAGTGGTTTAGAGGGACCTGTACTGTCCAGAGGTGTGTGAGTGTGATGTGGAGATATGGTAGGAGTGGTTTAGAGGGACCTGTACTGTCCAGAGGTGTGTGAGTGTGATGTAGAGATATGGTAGGAGTGGTTTAGAGGGACCTGTACTGTCCAGAGGTGTGTGAGTGTGATGTGGAGATATGGTAGGAGTGGTTTAGAGGGACCTGTACTGTCCAGAGGTGTGTGAGTGTGATGTGGAGATATGGTAGGAGTGGTTTAGAGGGACCTGTACTGTCCAGAGGTGTGTGAGTGTGATGTGGAGATATGGTAGGAGTGGTTTAGAGGGACCTGTACTGTCCAGAGGTGTGTGAGTGTGATGTGGAGATATGGTAGGAGTGGTTTAGAGGGACCTGTACTGTCCAGAGGTGTGTGAGTGTGATGTGGAGATATGGTAGGAGTGGTTTAGAGGGACCTGTACTGTCCAGAGGTGTGTGAGTGTGATGTGGAGATATGGTAGGAGTGGTTTAGAGGGACCTGTACTGTCCAGAGGTGTGTGAGTGTGATGTGGAGATATGATAGGAGTGGTTTAGAGGGACCTGTACTGTCCAGAGGTGTGTGAGTGTGATGTGGAGATATGGTAGCTATGTGGTTTAGAGGGACTTACGACTTGAGCTCCTCCTCCAGCCACACGCAGGCGTCCAGGTCCAGATGGTTGGTCGGCTCGTCCAGCAACAGCATGAAGGGCTTGATGAACAGCGCTCTGAGAGAGACAGAGAGAGGGGGGAGAGGGAGAGAGAGAGAGGGGGAGATGACCCAAGAGATTAGTCGATTATAAAAATTTGATTAGATTAATTTTCTGTGGATCGACTAATCATTGCAGCCCTAATTTCCCCATATTATAGATCTATGTTCTGTGCTTTCTCACCTGGCTAGAGCGACCCTCATCCCATGTGTCCTCCTCACCTGGCTAGAGCGACCCTCATCCCACGTCTCCTCCTCACCTGGCTAGAGCCACCCTCATCCCATGTGTCCTCCTCACCTGGCTAGAGCGACCCTCATCCCATGTGTCCTCCTCACCCGGCTAGAGCGACCCTCATCCCATGTGTCCTCCTCACCTGGCTAGAGCCACCCTCATCCCTCGTCTCCTCACCTGGCTAGAGCGACCCTCATCCCATGTGTCCTCCTCACCCGGCTAGAGCGACCCTCATCCCATGTGTCCTCCTCACCTGGCTAGAGCGACCCTCATCCCATGTGTCCTCCTCACCTGGCTAGAGCGCCCCTCATCCCATTTGTCCTCCTCACCTGGCTAGAGCGACCCTCATCCCATTTGTCCTCCTCACCTGGCTAGAGCCACCCTCATCCCATGTGTCCTCCTCACCTGGCTAGAGCGACCCTCATCCCATGTGTCCTCCTCACCCGGCTAGAGCGACCCTCATCTCATGTGTCCTCCTCACCCGGCTAGAGCGACCCTCATCCCATGTGTCCTCCTCACCTGGCTAGAGCGACCCTCATCCCATGTGTCCTCCTCACCTGGCTAGAGCGACCCTCATCCCATGTGTCCTCCTCACCTGGCTAGAGCGACCCTCATCCCATGTGTCCTCCTCACCTGGCTAGAGCGACCCTCATCCCATGTGTCCTCCTCACCTGGCTAGAGCGACCCTCATCCCATGTGTCCTCCTCACCTGGCTAGAGCGACCCTCATCCCATGTGTCCTCCTCACCTGGCTAGAGCCACCCTCATCCTCCAGCCTCCACTGAAGTCCTTGAGCTTCTTCTGCTGCATGGCGGCGGTGAAGCCGAGGCCGTGGAGGATGCGGGAGGCGCGCACCGCCGCCTTGTCCGCATCCAGCTCCTCCAGACGCTCGTACAGCTCCATCAGCTTCTCACACTCGGCTGTGGAGGGGGGGGGAGGGGTTAAACACAGCGTCAGCCAATCAGGTTGAGCTTATAGTCTGTTGGCCAATCCCTGCGCTTTTAAGCCCTAATCAAACCACATCAAAGGGTTTAATATCATTTAACAGAGGGATTAGAGTTTGTTTCTCTCTGCCTCTACTCTCGAGCCTGAATTAAGGAAGCACTCCTTATAAGGACTTCCTGTTCTAGAGCAGGGCTGCTTCCTGTTCCTGTGGAGACTCACAGTCCTCGTGGGCCAGCCTCTCGGCCTCCTTCTCCAGCATGATCCTCTGCTCGTCCACCTCCATGACGCAGTGCAGCGCCGTCTTCTCGCTGGGCGCCATCTCGCGGGTCAGGTGGTAGATGTCGATGTGCTCCGGGATGGGAACCTCGCGCATCCCGATGGACGACAGCAGCATCGACTTTCCTGGAGACGCAGGAAGTGACGCGAACGATGAGGAGAAACATTCAGAGATCTGCCATTTACTGTGCGTTAGAATAGAATTGAATAAAACTTTATCGATCCCCCAAAGGGGAAATTCATATAATTCATGATCGTTAGCAGGGGAGGCGATCATTTTAACGCTCCACGAAACCAAACATTTGAATTTCTTAAGTGTTAAAGCGGCAAATGTTTGATACGCCGACTTGATAAATGACATAAACCCTACTGGCATTTAGTCCATTTCATTTCATTTAGTCTAGTTTATTTATTCGTCCTTAAATGTTCATAACTTGTCATGCTCATACTCTCACCGTATTTATATTTATACTATTATATTAATATTCAATCATATTAACGACAGACAATACTGTCATTGTACTGTTTACTGTTTACAACACCGCACATGCACCATACTCCTTACCCCTTAATTTTAATTTTGTATTTAATTTAATTTACTTTTATTTTATTTTATTTTAATGTAATTTTATTTTATTTTTATTTAATTTTATGTACCTGTTCTATGCTCCTTCTATTCTACGTGTGTGATATGTGTGTGTGTGATATGTGTGTGTGTGTGTGTGTGTGTGTGTGTGTGTGTGTGTGTGTGTGTGTGTGTGTGTGTGTGTGTGTGTGTGTGTGTGTGTGTGTGTATATATACATATATGTAAATGCTACTGGATGCCAAACGTTTCCCTATGGGATTAATAAAGTATCAATCCATCCATCCATCTAAACGATTTAATCGATTATAAACGTCGGCCTCGTCGCCGCGGCGACGCCCGAGGCTCTACCTGTGCCGTTGAGGCCGATGAGGCCGTAGCGGCGTCCGGAGTTGAGCTCCAGGCTGGTGTCGCTCAGCAGCTCCTGGCCGTGGAAGGTGAGCGACAGACTGCTGATGTGGACGTCGGTGCTGTTGGGGTGCGACGCCAACACGCCGGTGGTCGCCCGCGCCTCCGCCTTCTTCAGCTCAAACTCGTCCATCTGCTTGGACAGACCGTCCATCACTACGGAAACGACAGCGTGGAGACGTTAGTGTGTGTGTGTGTGTGTGTGTGTGTGTGTGTGTGTGTGTGTGTGTGTGTGTGTGTGTGTGTGTGTGTGTGTGTGTGTGTGTGTGTGTGTAATATATAAACACCTTGTTTTGTCTTCTGCATATTGTTTGTAGTTATATTCTTCCTGAGAATTACCCACACTGCCCTCTAGTGACATCACAAGTGGGAGTTTCCACCCAGCAGTCTACCAGTTGGTACGGTCCACCGGTTAGGCCGGTAGACCCATAGACATATCCGTAGACGCCTCATGACGTGCTGGAACGTAACCCAGCGTCGCCGCCATATTGGTTGGGTCTCCTCACTCTAGTCTGCATAGGAGTCAACAGGAGAGCTGTGCAGTATTTAGTGCAGCTTACGGCGCAGTATTGACACCAGATCACGTTTACCTTTCACAAGTAAGACTGAACAATAATTCTTATTATTTTATTAATTGGTCCTGTATCATAAATAAATCTCTGCCGTTTGTAACAAACCAAACTGTGTGAAAATCCGGTATAAATTGGGGGAGTTCTGCTTATTATTGTAGTTGGGGATACACTTCCTCAGTAGAAATGAATGCACTGGGGACCCATCCAAGATGGCGGCCGCGCACTGGGGACCCATCCAAGATGGCGGCCGCGCACTGGGGACCCATCCAAGATGGCGGCCGCGCACTGGGGACCCATCCAAGATGGCGGCCGCGCCGATACGTCAGCTCCAACAGGCAGCGTCAGTCTGTGAGGCGTCTCTGCGTATATTATGTCTGTGGTTGGACCGATCTATTCAGCAGACGTCCGGGTGGACACTCCCACTTGTGATGTCACTAGAGGGCAGTGACAGCTAATCACAGCCTCACAGCTGGTGCTGAACCAGCGGCCGTTTAGATTGGGTTTTAATCTCTTTACTGTCCAGAACTTTCCTTTCTGCTGACACACAACTTTCCCGTCTGGGATTAATTAAGTGGCACCTTATCCTCTTATCGCCTAGCAACCAGCATCCAGACGAGCTGCTAGCGACACCCAGCACCCAGCGCCACTCGGACCGGGCCAGGACACAGTGTTGCTATGCTGCCTGGGGGGGGGGGGGGGGGGGTGGTTCTGACAACGCTGTGATCCGGGTCGCATTAAGGTCTCTCTGAAATCTGGACTTCAGTGAGACCACTTCCAGCATATTCTCACATTATACTGTTGGGCCATCAGAACCAACGCCCCCATCCGAGGTGAACAGTACATGTTGAGTCCAGATGAGTTAAATACATCAGAACCAGCGGACCCGGACCATGCATGGTACTATGGGGGGGGGGGGGGGGGGGGTCTCACCGCTGTCGGACCCGTTCTCCAGGCCCTCGGCGGACTCTCCATCCCCGTTCAGCTCCTCGTCGGCCCGCTTGGGTTTCCCGCGGGCCTTGGCCGCCTCCTTCTTCTTCGCTGCCTTCTTCTTGGCTAAGTCTGACGGCATCGCTGTGCTGCCCGGTCCAAAGAGGAGGAGACGGAACCGTTAGACATCAGAACATATAAATAATATACATCATATCCATCAGATATATCATAAAATATACATAATATACACCATATCCATCATACCGGCTCGGTACCGGCTTTCACTCGTCAGTCCGAGTGAAAGCCGGTACCGAGGATAACACCAGGCTAGGCCGGGTGGTCGCCGGTACCGAGGCTAACACCAGGCTGGGCCGGGTGGTCGCCGGTACCGAGGCTAACACCGGGCTGGGCCGGGTGGTCGCCGGTACCGAGGCTAACACCAGGCCGTGTGGTCGCCGGTACCGAGGCTAACACCAGGCTGGGCCGGGTGGGCGCTGGTACCGACGATAACACCGGGCTGGGCCGGGTGGTCACCGGTACCGAAGATAACACCAGGCTGGGCCGGGTGGTCGCCGGTACCGAGGCTAACACCAGGCCGTGTGGTCGCCGGTACCGAAGATAACACCGGGCTGGGCCGGGTGGTCGCCGGTACCGAGGCTAACACCAGGCTGGGCCGGGTGGTCGCCGGTACCGAGGCTAACACCGGGCTGGGCCGGGTGGTCGCCGGTACCGAGGCTAACACCAGGCTAGGCCGGGTGGTCGCCGGTACCGAGGCTAACACCGGGCCGGGTGGTCGCCGGTACCGAGGCTCCTCGTGCGACGAAATGAATGAGCGGCCCGCCGGCACCGCCGTCCCCTACCGAAAACCCGTCAGCCGCCCCAGGACGTGAACTCGACCAGTACAGCGGATCCACTCCTGGTCCGTCCTAACGGGACCGACCGGCGGTCGGGTCCTGGACCCCGCGGAAAGCCCGCTAACCCGCTAGCTCGCATGCTAACCCGCGACGCTAACCCTTCACGCCGCTCATCGAGACGCGTCAGCACCGGGAGGACATCAGATTAAAGCCCGCGACGACGACGACGACGACACCGTCCCGCGAGACATTAACGGCTCCCGTTACACGCGCACACATACACACACACACACACACACACACACACATATATATATATATATATACACATACGCGCGCGCGCGCTGTACAACCGTCGTAGCGAGCCGCGTCGTCTCCAACGGAAAAGCCGGCGGAAGGAAGCTAGCTTAGCGGCTAGCGGTTAGCTCCACGATGCTACACGGCACGCTAGCGCTAGCTGACCGGTGGGAGAAAGACAGGGCCCCGGCGGCGACACGAGCTCGGAGCCGGCGAACCGAACCCGGACCGGTTCCGGTTCCCAGTCCGGTGTCGTGGTCGTCGCGGCGGCCCGTTGTTCCCCCGCTAGCCCGGGTCCGGTGGCCGGTGGCCGGGTCCGTACCTGGTTGGTGCGCGCTGGCCTCGGGAGTAACGGACGTCTCGTGGCGACTTTTTTTGCCGG
Organism: Merluccius polli; assembly: GCA_030340625.1. Taxonomy (NCBI): domain Eukaryota; kingdom Metazoa; phylum Chordata; class Actinopteri; order Gadiformes; family Merlucciidae; genus Merluccius; species Merluccius polli. The sequence continues at coordinate 12,681 of JAOPHQ010003179.1, read as the reverse complement.
GTGGACGACGTCTCTCCCGCGGCAGAGAAGCCGTATAAGGCCAGGAAGGACCCTATATGGGCAGGGGGGGCGGGGAGTAGCCGTATATGGTTAGGAAGGACCCTATATGGTCATGGGAGGGGCGGGGAGATCCCCAGGACACGCCCCTCTTCGTGGGACCACTTCTGCCACCAGGGTTTTACTATTTTAATGTACATGATGTTGTGGATAATGAACATATTGACATTATCATAACGACAGATTCATATTTATAACATATAGTGGGGACAGGGGATACCGTATCTCATATAGGGCGGATCCAAGGTAGATTATTATATTATATTATATTATTATATTACTATATTATTATAGTTATTTGGGTTTAGATGCAGACGGACGCTATATATATAAATATTATATATATATATATATATATATATATATATATATGACCTATATATATATTAAAACATATATATTTATATATAAATATATATATATAAGATATATATATATCTTATATATATATATATATATATATATTTATATATTTATATATAATATATATATATATATATGACCTATATATATATATTAAAAAATATATATTTATATAAATATATATATATATATAAGATATATATTATATAAATATATATATTTTAATATATATATATATATAGGTCATATATATATATTATATATAAATATATAAATATATATATATATTTATATATATATATATATATATATATATATATATATAAATATATATGTTTTAATATATATATATATAGGTCATATATATATTTATGTCATATATATTTATATATATATATATATATATATATTTATTTATTTATTTATTTAGATAGATATAGATAAAGATATAGATATAGATATAGATATAGGAGGAGGAGGAGGAGGGTTAAGGAAGTTACGAAGAGGAGGAAATGGACGACCTTAAACTCCCCCCCCCCCCCCCCCCCCCCCCCCCCCCTGACGTGTGTGTGCTGGGAGGAGGAGAGCAGCAGGTCTTGGTCCTCCAGCTCCTGGACCTGACGGGGTTGTGCGGCTCGGGGTGACGGAGGAGGACGTGGAGACTCGGACGTGGAGGCTAGCTGAGTTAGCTAGCGTTAGCTGAGTTAGCTACGGTTAGCTCGCGGACGGCTCCAACTAACGGCTAACGGCTAACGGCTAGCTTAGCAGGCGGCTATAAGAACCGACGCTGCGGTACAGGACTTTATGTTGGGATGGCGTCGTAACCCTGGACCTGTCTCACCGCAGAGGGTGAGACCTCTCTGGACCTGTCTCACTGCAGAGGGTGAGACCTCTCAGGACCTGTCTCGCCGCAGGGGGTGAGACCTCTCGGGACCTGTCTCGCCGCAGGGGGTGAGACCTCTCAGGAGGACCTAAAGAGCTAGTTTAAAAAAAAGTTTGTCGCCTTGGAAACTGACCTAACGTTGTAGTTTACGTTGTAGTATACTTTTTATAATACCTGTAGTATACTTTTATAATACCTGTAGTATACCTTTTTAACACCGGTGGTAGTATACCTTTACAATACCTGTAGTAGTATACAATGTTTACAAGTAGTATACCGTTACAATACTGGTAGTATACCTTTATAATATCGGTAGTATACCTTTATAATACCGGTAGTATACCTTTATAATACCTGTAGTAATATACCTTTACAAAACCTGTAGTATACCTTTTATAATACCGGTAGTATACCTTTACAAAACCTGTAGTATACCTTTTATAATACCGGTAGTATACCTTTACAAAACCTGTAGTATACCTTTTATAATACCGGTATTATACCTTTATAACACCTGTAGTAATATACCTTTTATAATACCTGTAGTAGTATATCTTTACAATACCGGTAGTATACCATTATAACACCTGTAGTATACCTGTAGTATACCTGTAGTATACCTGTAGTATACCAGTAGTATACCTGTAGTATACCAGTAGGTATACCAGTAGTATACCAGTAGGTATACCAGTAGTATACCAGTAGTATACCAGTAGTATACCAGTAGGTATACCAGTAGTATACCAGTAGGTATACCAGTAGTATACCAGTAGTATACCAGTAGGTATACCAGTAGTATACCAGTAGTATACCAGTAGGTATACCAGTAGTATACCAGTAGTATACCAGTAGTATACCAGTAGTATACCTAGGTCCTACAGTATCCACCACTGCTTCTAGTGGTTCTGGTTGTAGTGCAGCGGTGCCGCCAGACAGGATGTGCGTTACGCTGCGGGTTATTTAACAGCGTTTCGGGGCGATGACTCCACCATGAAGCGGGACTAGTACTGCTGACGGACTGTGAGGGGACCTCTGGTCTCTCCCCACCTGGTCTCTCCCCCCAGGGAGCTCTGGTCTCTCCCCCCAGGGAGCTCTGGTCTCTCCCCCCAGGGAGCTCTGGTCTCTCCCCCCGGGGAGCTCTGGTCTCTCCCCCGGTCTCTCCCCCGGTCTCTCCCCCGGGGACCTCTGGTCTCTCCCCCCGGGGAGCTCTGGTCTCTCCCCCGGTCTCTCCCCCGGTCTCTCCCCCGGGGACCTCTGGTCTCTCCCCCCAGGGAGCTCTGGTCTCTCCCCCCGGGGAGCTGTGGTCTCTCCCCCGGTCTCTCCCCCAGGGACCTCTGGTCTCTCCCCCGGGGAGCTCTGGTCTCTCCCCCCGGGGAGCTCTGGTCTCTCCCCCCCGGGGAGCTCTGGTCTCTCCCCCAGGGACCTCTGGTCTCTCCCCCGGGGAGCTCTGGTCTCTCCCCCCGGGGAGCTCTGGTCTCTCCCCCGGGGAGCTCTGGTCTCTCCCCCCGGGGAGCTGTGGTCTCTCCCCCGGTCTCTCCCCCAGGGACCTCTGGTCTCTCCCCCGGGGAGCGTCTCCCCAGCGGCCCGGCGCCATGAGGCTGTCGTCCCTGCTGGCGGTGTTCCGGCCGGCGCTGCCCCTCATCCTGGGACTGTCGCTGGGCTGCAGCCTGAGTCTGCTGATGGTCTCCTGGACCCAGGGGGACGCGGAGGACGCCTGCGGGGACGAGCTGGGCGCCGGCGGCCTTTTCCCCGGAGGACACCGCGGCGCCGGGGCCGACGCCCGGGACGGCGCCGCGGGCGAGGACCTCCAGCCCCGCATCGTGCCGTACCACAAGGACCCCAACAAGCCGCACAAGAAGGTCCTCCGGTGAGTTGGTCCGGTGGGTCCAGGAGACCAGAACCAGTGATACGATATCTTGATATGAGACTTGATATCGTCTCGTATCAAAATATAAGTGTTGTCTCTCCTGGTTTAAAGGCCGCATTACTGTGGAAGTGATGGAAAACATGAGAACATATTTAGAAAATATTTCATTTGTTTTCAAGTATTTAAGGCACACAGGAGTACACATAAATAGGATTTACATGTGGTTACTTTATATAGACTATTTATTTATTGAAATACCAGAAAACATGCTATGTATATCGTGATATATATATATATATATATATATATATATATATATATATATGTAAGGGATAATGCCCGACGAGGTGTCCATTATCAGAAGTTAATGGACGACGCGGAGGCGTGAACCGTCCGACGCGAAGCGGAGGACGGTTGCTTCCGCGAAGTCCATTAACTTCTGATAATGGACACCTCGAAGGGCATTATCCCGCTTATACCATGGTCACTTGCCAAAGAAAATAAATTACGACCATTAATTAATATTTGCATGCGTTTTACAATCAAAATATAAAGTTGTTCACAAGCCATAATTTAGCGTCCCTAGTAACGCCTGAGGGTCTAACTAATACCTGGAACAATCATTACCCTCCCGTAAGGTTCTTATGCAACGGAAACGTTGTTCACTCCTCCAGTAAATAGAACGGACCTTAGATACGACTCGGCAACGGGAGGTATTCTAGTCCGCTCAGCTATGAGCCAGAGAGCTGACGTCATGCATTGTACATCGGGAATCGCGACGGCCTATACTTTCAACATAAAGTGTACATATTTATAATTTGAAATGTGTCCCAGCCTTTACACCACAGATATTATAGGGTCTATAGCATATAACCGCGTTTTCTGATTACAGTTTAATGCATTTTTCACAATTTACCAGCTGTCGTTTTGACGACTAATCACCGCGCCATTCGTTTCAATGGGAATCGCGACGGTCTATACTTTCAATAAAGTGTACATATTTATAATTTGAAATGTGTCCCAGCCTTTACACCACAGATACTATAGGGTCTATAGCATATAACCGCGTTTGCTGATTACAGTTTAATGCATTTTTCACAATTTACCAGCTGTCGTTTTGACGACTAATCACCGCGCCATTCGTTTCAATGGGAATCGCGACGGTCTATAATTTCAACATAAAGTGTACATATTTATAATTTGAAATGTGTCCCAGCCTTTATACCACAGATACTATAGGGTCTATAGCATATAACCGCGTTTTCTGATTACAGTTTAATGCATTTTTCACAATTTACCAGCTCTCGTTTTGAAGGCTGAACAGACAATTTGACTGGAAGTACTTAGTAGGTGTCCATATAGCAGAGCTAGCTCTGCTACAGCAGCCAATCAGAATCGAGTATTCCCTCTCCGTTGCCATGGTTACCATCTAGCGTTTGAGCCAGCGCAGTAATCTAACTGTAATCAGGCAATTTGACCCGAACGTCTTTCCTAGGTGTACATTATCACTTTTTAACCTACACCTGCCAGCCAATCAGAATCGAGTATTCACGCCGACCATGGTATAAATATATATATATATATCTATATCGTTATCGAGATATTAAATGACTGATATCAGGACAGAAGATTGAGTCCATAGTAGTATTAGTAGTAGTATAGTACATTGACATCTGTAGGATTTAAGTAACATATGTAATCATTTATCAGTATCATCACACATTATACTAGCTAACCCTGTTCTCCAAATCCAGCATGAAGGAGTGAATACAAAACGGTATTTGAGGTATTTGATGAAAGTAGGGCCATGGGGCGTTTTGAGTTTCTGAGTGCACAAGATGTCCTCCACCTCCTGCTGGGACCGGGACGTCTTTAAGGAGCTTAGTGGCCGGAGGAGACTCAGGGCTGTAAAGTCCTCCTGGTTTAATGGATTTAAAACCTGATACTCAGACGATACAGCGTCCCCTCCGCTGCAGCCCAGCACCCCGGGGCTGACAGGAGAGATGTATTAAGGTTACTTTTATATATTTCATACTCTCCCCCATGGACGTAATATACGTAGAGACGCCTCATAGACTGACGCTGCCTGTTGGAGCTGACGTATCAGCGCGGCCGCCATCTTGGATGGGTCCCCAGTGCGCGGCCGCCATCTTGGATGGGTCCCCAGTGCATTTATTTCTACTGAGGAAGTGTATCCCCAACTACAATAATAAGCAGAACTCCCCCAATTTATACCGGATTTACACACAGTTTGGTTTGTTACAAACGGCAGAGATTTAGTTATGATACAGGACCAATTAATAATAATAAAAAATAATAATAATTATTATTATTGTTCAATGTTACTTGTGAAAGGTAAACGTGATCTGGTGTCAATACTGCGCCGTAAGCTGCACTAAATACTGCACAGCTCTCCTGTTGACTCCTATGCAGACTAGAGTGAGGAGACCCAACCAATATGGCGGCGACGCTGGGTTACGTTCCAGCACGTCATGAGGCGTCTACGTATATAATGTCTATGCTCTCCCCCCCCCCCCCCCCCCCCCCAGGACGCGCTACATCCACTCAGAGCTGGGCATCAGGGAGCGTCTCCTGGTGGGCGTGCTGACGTCGCGCGCCACCCTCAACACGCTGGCGGTGGCGGTGAACCGCACCGTGGCGCACCGCTTCCACCGCACCGTCTTCTTCACGGGGCTGCGCAGCGCCAAGCTGCCGCACGGCATGAGCGTCGTCGCGCATGGCGACGACCGGCCCGTGTGGCTGATGTACGAGACGGTGCGCCACCTGCACCGTCACCACGGCAACGAGTACGACTGGTTCCTGCTGGCGCAGGACGACACCTACCTCCAGGCCGACCGCCTGGCCCGCCTGGTGGAGCACCTGAGCTCGGGGCGCGACCTCTACCTGGGCCGCGCCGAGGAGTTCATCGGCGGCGAGGAGAAGGCGCGCTACTGCCACGGCGGCTACGGCTACCTGCTGTCGCAGAGCCTTCTGGGACGGCTGCAGCCGCACCTGGACACCTGCCGCAACGACATCCTGAGCGTCCGGCCGGACGAGTGGCTGGGGAGGTGCATCATAGACTACCTGGGCCTCACCTGCCTGGAGGTGTACCAGGTAGAGCACACACACGCTTAAACACACACACACACACGCTTAAACACACACACACACACACACACACACACACACACACACACACACACACACACGCTTAAACACACACACACTTAAACACACACACACACACACACACACACACACACGCTTAAACACACACACACTTAAACACACACACACACACTTAAACACACACACACACACACACACACGCTTAAACACACACACACACACACACACACACTTAAACACACACACACTTAAACACACACACACACACACACATACTTAAACACACCCACACAAACACAGTATAACATACATGCATAGAAAAAGGTCACACAACATGCAGTGTGAAGTACAGAGCTAATGCTAAGCTAGCGGCTAGCGGCGCTACAGAGCCACCTAGCATGACCTCCATCTCTCCCCTGTGTCTCCCCCCCCCTCCCTCCCTCCCTCCTCCAGGAGATGCGCTACCAGTACTTTGAGTTGGGGAAGAACGCCGACCCGGAGCGCGAGGACAGCGGCCCGTTCCGCAACGCCCTGGCGGTCCACCCGGTCTCAGAACCCGGACTCATGTACCGCCTGCACAAGCGCTTCAGCCAGATGGAGCTGCAGTGGACCTACCAGCAGATAGAGCAGCTGCAGGTGGGCAGCGGTCCTGTGGTCACACTGGGCCTATACTGGTCCTGTACTGGTCCTGTAGTCACACTGGTCCTATAGTGGTCCTATAGTCACACTGGTCCTATAGTCCCACTGACCCACTGGTCCTATCGTCACACTGTGGTCTTATAGTCCCACTGGTCCTATAGTCCCACTGGTCCTATAGTCACACTGGTCCACTGGTCCTGTACTGGTCCTGTAGTCACACTGGCCCACTGGTCCTATACTGGTCCTGTAGTCACACTGACCCACTGGTCCTATACTGGTCCTGTAGTCACACTGGTCCTATATTGGTCGTATCGTCACACTGTGGTCTTATAGTCCCACTGGTCCTATAGTCACACTGGTCCTATATTGGTCGTATCGTCACACTGTGGTCTTATAGTCCCACTGGTCCTATAGTCACACTGGTCCTATAGTCACACTGGTCCTATTGGTCCTATAGTCCCACTGGTCCTACATCAGTGTTGTTGTAGTTGTCTCCCCAGTGAGTCCAGGTCCAGTCCAGGTCCAGGTTATTAGGAGCATGTAGGGTCAGGATATCTTTCTCTAGGATGCCGAGGAGATTGTGGACATCGGGGATCGAACCCGGGACATTTGGGCTGTGACCCCCCCCCCACTAGACTATCCTCCCCTAATCCCAACGTCAGGTTGAGTGTATTTGTCCCTTTGTTGCTGTGAACATAAGATAAGACTTATTGATCCCTGAGGCGGTGGGGTGAAGTGTGTTATTAAGAGTGAAAGGGCATTCAGATAAGATAAGCTGACACCCCCTGACTAGCCTAGCCTAGCCCTGACTAGCCTAGCCTAGCCCTGACTAGCCTAGCCTAGCTTAGCCCTGACTAGCCTAGCCTAGCCCTGACTAGCCTAGCCTAGCTTAGCCCTGACTAGCCTAGCCTAGCCCTGACTAACCTAGCCTAGCCCTGACTAACCTAGCATAGCCCTGACTAGCCTAGCCTAGCCCTGACTAGCCTAGCCTAGCCCTGACTAGCCTAGCCCTGACTAGCCTAGCCTAGCCCTGACTAGCCTAGCATAGCCCTGACTAGCCTAGCGTAGCCTAGCCCTGACTACCCTAGCCTAGCCTATCCCTGACTAGCCTAGCCCTGACTAGCCTAGCCTAGCATAGCCCTGACTAGCCTAGCTTAGAAATGATTAAGTTAAACAGCAATTTGAGAAATGTTTTATAAATCAAATTCATTATTATCATTAAATAATGAGGCGACACATCTTCTGTTAATTATAATGATTATACAGTTCTACCTGTGTGCCACACAGATACACACACAGACAGACAGTCAGTCAGACAGTCAGTCAGACAGACCGTCAGACAGACCGTCAGACAGACAGACAGTCAGACAGACAGTCAGACAGACAGTCAGTCAGACAGACAGACAGTCAGACAGACAGTCAGTCAGACAGACAGACAGTCAGACAGACAGTCAGTCAGACAGTCAGTCAGACAGACAGTCAGTCAGACAGTCAGTCAGACAGACCGTCAGACAGACCGTCAGACAGACAGTCAGACAGACAGTCAGTCAGACAGACAGACAGTCAGACAGACAGTCAGACAGACAGTCAGACAGACAGACAGACAGTCAGACAGACCTGGTATCGTCTGCCCTCCTGGTCTGGACCGGATCCCAGCTCACATTCCTGGCTGGTCTAATATTTAAACATGACACCCGGAGCAGCGGGGGAGGAGCGCTCCTCCTGCCGGGATGTGGACCTTTCCACAACCTCCTATCACACCTCCCTGAACTCACCTCCCTGAACTCACCTCCCTGAGCTCACCTCCCTGAACTCACCTCCCTGAACTCACTCACCTCCCTGAACTCACCTCCCTGAACTCACCTCCCTGAACTCACATCCCTGAACTCACCTCCCTGAACTCACCTCCCTGAGCTCACCTCCCTGAACTCACCTCCCTGAGCTCACCTCCCTGAGCTCACCTCCCTGAACTCACCTCCCTGAGCTCACTCACCTCCCTGAACTCACCTCCCTGAACTCACCTCCCTGAACTCACATCCCTGAACTCACCTCCCTGAACTCACCTCCCTGAGCTCACTCACCTCCCTGAGCTCACCTCCCTGAACTCACCTCCCTGAACTCACCTCCCTGAACTCACCTCCCTGAACTCACCTCCCTGAAATCACCTCCCTGAGCTCACCTCCCTGAACTCACCTCCCTGAACTCACCTCCCTGAACTCACCTCCCTGAACTCACCTCACCTCCCTGAGCTCACCTCCCTGAACTCACCTCCCTGAACTCACCTCACCTCCCTGAGCTCACCTCCCTGAACTCACCTCCCTGAACTCACCTCCCTGAACTCACCTCCCTGAACTCACCTCACCTCCCTGAGCTCACCTCCCTGAACTCACCTCCCTGAACTCACCTCCCTGAACTCACCTCCCTGAACTCACTCACCTCCCTGAACTCACCTCCCTGAACTCACCTCCCTGAACTCACCTCCCTCTCTGTACCTGTCTGTACTGTAACCTGTCTGTAACCCCCCCCCCCCCCCCACGTGGTTTCATCCACCAATCAGGGGTCAGTCCACCTGTGGACGTCCACTATGAGTGTGACCTCAGCTTAACGGCGTCGCCCGTCGCTGGCGGTCGCTGGGGCGTACCATCGCGGCGGCGGCGGCGCTGGGGCGTACCATCGCGGCGGCGGCGGCGGCGCGGTAACGCCGGCGTCTAAAAGACTTCCTGGTTGGCGCTGAGCTCGGCAGCAACAACCGGGAAGTGTTTTTGGGGTTTTGGCGGTCTGAGTTGTTTTCGGTACTGAACTGAACCCGTCTGGGTGGAGGAGAACGTTTAGTTTCCAGTCCGGGAGTATTTCTGGGATACGATATTCAGCCAAACCAATACTGCAAATATTGAGCCACCGCATATAAAGTGAGGAGCAGCAGACGGACAGAGAGAGAGTCATAACTGTTCAGTACTAATGTGTGTTTCCTGCTGACCTGCAGGTGCAGATCAACAACCTGAGTCACCTGACGCCGGAGGGCAAGGCGGGCGCCGCGTGGCCCGTGGGCATCACGCCGCCCTTCCAGCCCAAGTCCCGCTTCGAGGTCATCAACTGGGAGTACTTCACGGAGGACCACGTGTACTCGTGTCCCGGCAGCGCCCCCAAGTGCGAGCTGCGCGGCGCCGACCGCGCCGACATCAGCGCCGTGCTGGAGGCGGCGGTGGAGCGGCTCAACGCGCGCTACCGGCCGCAGCTGCGCTTCCGCAAGCGCCGCCTGCTCAACGGCTACCGGCGCTTCGACCCGACGCGCGGCATGGAGTACGTCCTGGACCTGGTCCTGGAGGCCCACACGCAGAAGGGCCACAGCCAGGTCCTGGGGCGGCGGGTCAGCCTGCTGCGGCCGCTCAGCGCCGTCGAGATCATCCCCATGCCGTACGTGACGGAGGCCACGCGCGTGCAGCTCATCCTGCCCGTCACGGCGCAGGACCAGGACTTCGTGGGGAACTTCCTGGACGCGTACGTCGCCAACGCGCTGGACGCGCGCGACAACACGCTGCTCACCTTCCTGCTCGTCTACGACCCGTTCGACGCGCAGCGCGTCGCCCAGAGCGACGTGTTCGCCGGCCTCAAGGCGGCGGTCGGCGAGGTGGAGAAGCGCTACGGCGACGTGAAGATCCCGTGGATCAGCGTGAAGACGGAGGTCCCCTCGCAGGTAGGGATGGGCGATATGGCCTAAAATCCATATCACGATATACATTGCAGCCTCTTGCGATAACGATACATATCACGATATATAAATTATAATAAAACCATTTCAGAACAGGTTACATAGACCCTAAGGAAAGCCAAACTGCTAAATGTATTTAAAAAAGAAAGAAAGCAGTATGTAGACATACATTTATTGTGCAAAACTGTAATCATACAGTAAACTGTAAACATAATGTTGCAGATAAATAAAAAAACTGGTCTTTTTAAGGAACAGATCACTGTACTGAAAATACTTCTGTGTAATGACAGATACTTATATAAAAACATATTTCTTACACATAAACTTTCTTACCTGAACAGATACTGTGAATTAGGTAAATACATCCAGTATTAGGCATGGCTATTTTAAATAAAGAAAAGTATTCCAAGTGTAGTGCACAGATGCTTCAAATGAAAACATAAAAGTGCAAAATGGAAGCACAATAATTTTTTTAAATAAAGAAAATCCTTCCAGTATACATATGTGTTGTGCTGTAGCCTATAGACAAAGTCAGTTATAAACGACAACGATTTGTGGCCGTGTTTGATCGGGAGGGCGTTTTTATTTTGAAAAGTAACCGGATGCTCTATGGCTTTTACTATTTCACTTCCTGCCCGGTCGATCTGTTCAGCAACGGCTCGCGTCAAAAATAGAATGCTACGGAATGATAGCGCTGCGGCGCGCCGCTCCTGGGACGCTGCGTGGCAGCGATCAGCAGCGGTGACCGCGGCGCAGCCGTTCTGCGGCGCTTACGTCAGGCACATTAGTAAACTAAAGAAAATGTTTTCTCGTTTTCTTGCACCGGTCTTTTTCACGAGTTCTAGCTGCTCCGTTTCGCCTTCAGCCATGTTTACCAGATGACGCGTTGCAGCCCGTCGTTCTAAATGTCGCGGGTCACGGGAAGATTGCGTGATCAACATGCGTTATCACGATAGAGCATAGAATTAAAATCTCTATCGTGGGCCATTTTTTATCGTTTATATCGTATATCGTTTATATCGCGCATTACTACTCGCAGGTGAAGCTCATGGACATCATCTCCAAGAAGCACCCGGTGGACACGCTGTTCTTCCTGGCGGGCGCCTGGACCGAGGTCAACGGCGACTTCCTCAACCGCTGCCGCATGAACGCCATCAGCAGCTGGCAGGTAGGGGTGGTTAATTGGTCCAATTTCCCCATTCGATTCCGATTCCGATTATTGAAGTCTCGATTCGATTATAGACCGATTTTCGATTATTAACGATTATCGATTTGATTTTCGATTATTATAGTTACCGACTGAAGTCTATTTTTTTGAAAGACAGACGCAACACATGTTTTACTGTAGCCTTACAGCTATAATGTACTCAGTTATAAAAACAGAAAACACCACACTGTGTAGCTTCAGTGATCAAATGACACTGATCAATATTTATAAAAAAATAATAAAATATAAATAATCGATTTTTGAAAAATTAACAATCGATTCATAATCACGTCATTTCATAATCGCGATTAATCGATTATCGATTTTTTTTTCACCACCCCCTACTGGCAGGTGTTCTTCCCGGTGCACTTCCAGGAGTTCAGCCCGGCGCTGGCGTCGCCGCGCGAGCAGCCGCCGCCGCCGCCGCAGTCGTCGGCCGCCTTCGCCTTCGACCCGCTGCGCGACGGCCGCTTCGACCGGCGGGTGTTCGACGAGGCGTGCTTCTACAACGCCGACTACATGGCGGCGCGCACCAAGATGGCGGCCGACGTCCTGGACAACGAGGAGCTGCTGGAGAGCATGGACGTGTACGACGTCTTCGTGCGGTACTCGGGGCTCCACGTGTTCCGCGCCGTGGAGCCGGCGCTGGTCCAGAAGTACGTGCGGCGCGCCTGCAACCCGCGCTTCAGCGAGGACGTCTACCACCGCTGCGTGCTCAGCAACCTGGAGGGGCTGGCGTCGCGCTCGCACCTCTCCATGGCGCTGTTCGAGCAGGAGCAGGCCAACAGCACCTAAGACACGCCCCCCCCTGACTCCGCCCCCTCGCC